>APFE030631735.1:7041-50788 GCA_000404065.3 Pinus taeda | reverse complement strand
AAGAAACAGGCTACCATTTCTCTTTCGTCAGCAGAAGCAGAGTATCGTGGTGCCATGGAAGCTAGTAAGGAAGCCTTGTGGCTTTGTCAGATCCTATCAGAAGTTGGCTTTGAGCAGCAGCATCCGACTACACTTTGGTGTGATAATCAAAGTGCCATTCAGCTTTGCAAAGATCCAGTTCAGCATCAGCGCAGCAAACACATTGAACTTCACATGCACTTCATCCGAAAGCTCATTCATGACCATGTTCTTGAAGTGCAATATTGTTCAACAGATGATCAGGTTGCAGACATCTTCACAAAGGCTCTCACAGAGGCGAAGTTCACTAAACTTCGATATATGCTTGGAGTTCAGGAAGTTGTCACTAAGGGGGGATACGCTCTAGTGCCTCCTTCCTTCTCCTATTGTGTCATATTTGTAAATCCTTCAATCCTATCCCAAGTTGTTCTTAAGGGGGGATGTTAGGATATTCCGACACATAGGAATAGTTAAGTATAACTTGGTCTAGTATAGAGTTAGGTAAAGTGTGTTTCTTTACCATTGTACATTTTGTAACTTACAATCCGACGGTCACGATATGTAGTGATCCGACGGTTCATTCTCTCCTCGGTATTACCGACACTTGATCCGTGGATTGACACCCGATTGGTCCATGAATTCTATTTAAAGCGCATGGAAGGTCATTTGTAGGTTAACCGTTCATGAGAGCAGCTTATGTAAATTTTCATTCTTTATTAATAAATTGCCTGAAGTGGCCGCATTGGCTCAAGCCGTGGACTGTTTCCCTCTTTGAGGGTTTTAACCACGTTAAAATACTGGTGTATTGATCTGTGATCTGTTTGTGAGTGGTGTCCTTTTGGTGTTTTGTCTGAGGAACTTACCCTGTAAATTCCTATAGTTCCAAGAGTTAGTCCTGAGTCTTTCCCACTAGGAATGCGCAATGTGCAGTCCTAACCATCAACAAGCCAGACTGAACTGCGCATTGTACAGTTCTATTCCACAAAAAGCCACACTAGACTACACTTTGCACAGTTCTAGTCATTAGTACCTCTCACTAGAAGCTGGGACTTGGTAATGCACAAATCCAGCTAACAGTCTCACACCTATGAGAGTCACAACTGTAAAATCTTGCCCAATAGATGCCCAGTTTGTTGCATGATCGATCCTTGACGTGCTTTGTGTTTTTAAGCTGACATTTGCTTGTCGTGAGTGTTTGCTCTATCTCCAAGTACATGAGTTGTTGATCATCTTCTTAGTAGTATAAGCAGCATGGATTCCAAGAAAGATGGATCAAAGGATATTGTAGAGAGCAGCACTAGAGATGTGGTTAAACTGTTGCCAATGAACTTACCCATCTATGCAAAAACATAATTTTTCATAGAGAAGACATGAAGATTACATGGTAGGAAATAAAGGACATATTTGTAGGTAGCTTCAAGGAAGATCTAGAAGATTGACAATTCTATGTCAACATTCACAAGTTAGGCTTGTAGAGGGTTGCATGTAGGTACCATGTCTTCCCATGCATGTATATCATTCACTGGATTGTCTCATATACTGATCCTGAGATGATGACACTGAGAAGTATCAGTGGAACACAACTTTCCACTTTCAGGATGGAAAAATACCATCATATATATCACTTGTTGCAGCTAGTGAACAACATGGATGCATTGTTCTTCATTCCCAACAACAATGTGAACACTAGAGACATCATGAAGCATTGGGTAAAAGAGCCATCAAAGTTCAGAGCGACACCCAACCAGGTATAAAAAACAAGGTCACTTAGGAAGGCTTACCATCTCTTGGTCATCTTTGCATGTCACTTGTATGGTCAAGAGAGCATGAAGACCTTCCCACAGAGTTGGGTGGTTATGTTGGATCAGTTGAAAATGAAGGAAGTTCGTTCAACTAGTCTGACATGTTGGCTCTTTAGCTGAAAGTGCGTGTGTCTAATTCCCGTAGTCCACCTAAGGATGAGAAAGTAAGATTATTTATGTCTGCATACCATGTTGATGCAATCTATGCCCAATAGAAGTTTCGTGACATGGGTTAGACATGGACACCATCAGACAATGTTGTGAACATCTATTTCAAGTTGCTCTCTGAGTGCAGTTACAGAATATTCATGGCAAGGTTGTCTGAACACTTCATCACCCCACTGTAAAGGATTATATTCGAACATGATCCACCTTGCATGTCCCAAGAAGCGATGCAAGCATTGCTTAACATTACAGATTGGTATACCTCACCCAATGGTACCTTCATCAAGATGTTTCGCATGGAGAAGCCTCCCCATGAGATATAGAGTTTTTGCATAGAAAATCTGGTCATGCAATAAGTTTCATATAACATCTCCACAGGGTTATCAACAAGACTGCACAGGAGGAATAAGGCACTATGGCCTACTCTTCCTTTTCAGATTGGGTTGTACGAGATCAATACCTTGAATGATGTGAATGTTGAGGTCGAGGACTTGAAGAAGTTTGGGTTTGGAACCAAGAGTTTCAATCTGTATGATCTCCACTACATATGAAAGAACCACTATGCGAAGGTGTATTACCCATGGATCCATGGGGCATGTCATTGGCTAGAGGAATATCCTTGTAGGTATTACTACAACTCCTCTACACTCAATGAACAGGTCAACATAGCTGTGGAATGGAAAGAAGAATTACAGGCATCAACACCACATGAAGCAATAGCAACAACAACAGTTAGCAATGAACCGATGCAGGACAAAGGCAAGAGGAAGATTTCTGAGAGTGCAGAGGCTAAGCAATGCTACAAGTTCAAAGAACATCCTCTTGTTGAGAAAGTATTTTTGGAGATAGATGCTAAGAGGTGATAGCACGAAAGGAGAGTAGAACAAAGGAAGTGAGAGAAGCAAAGGTTGGAGGATGCAGAGAGGAAGTTGTAGGAGACAGAGAAGAAGCTCAAATAGAGCAAGATCTCAGGAGGAGAGAAAGGGAAGAGAAGCAAAAACAGAAACAAAAAGAAAGTCAAGGCACACCAATAGAGAGAATTACACCTATACAGGTTGAGATAGCAGAGAATCCAACAGATGAAGAAGAGGGTGAGTAGGTGCAGGTTCGGGAAATTGCTCAGTAGGTTATGCAGAAGGTTGAGGCAACAAACATGGAGACAGAACATGAGCTACAAGAACTATTGGGTCTAAAATGTGGATGCAAATTAGAGTTTAATTTAATGTCAACCCAGGAAGGTAAAATTAGAAGTGCCTATCTAAAATATATAGATCTAGAAAGATTTCTAATTTGTCGGAGATCTTATGGTTCCCTTACAAGAACACATGGATTTTAAGATTTCTTCCAGCAATTAGAATATCTCACAAGAACTTAAAAGTTGAAATGAAATAAAACAAACAAACTAGAGAGATTCCTAATTTGTGGGAGATCTTATGGTTCCCTTGCAAGAACACATGTATTTTAAGATTTCTTCCAACAACTAGAATATCTAACAAGAACTTTAAAAGCTGAAATGAAATAAAAACATGAATTAAATTATACCTAAAATAAGCATGCAAGTGAGGCCATGGGGGCCCTCCATAACTCCACAAGCATACCACTTCAAAGGGAACTCAAATGTAGAAGCAACAAAATCAAAGTATGAGTCTTTATTTCAAAATCTCCATCATGATGTACAAACCAACTTTCTAAGATTACAAATGAAGATTCTCAGATTACAAATGAAGGAGATTGTACTCCTATTTATACAATGGAATGGGATAACAAACTCATAATGATGATCCACTAATCTCTCTTTTAGTTCCATACATCTCTCAAACATCTAGACACATAACCCCTTTTTGTCCTTGATCTTCTCCATGAGATCATCATCTTCTCCATGAGGTTTATCTTCTCAAATTCGAATTTGATCCTTCAAGGCCACATAAAGGTGTCTTGGAAGCTTCCTTGGCAACTGCACATGTCACAAAAACAACCCACTTTCCATATATAAAGTAAAATATATTATTTTCTAATATTTAATCAAGAATTTCTCTCAAAAATGCTTAAAAATAAATAATATTTGGAAGATATAAATGAAACCCATTAATGGTGAATAATAGGAAAAATGAAGTGACATGGTAGTGAATAATGAGTGATATAATGGAAGCATAGGTGAAAAATGTATGGTAATGAGTGATATTTGTATGACATTTTGAAGCCCAACAATACCAATACACCAATCTCATTCTGAGAGCATTCGAGGTCGTAAAACAGTCTCCGCCACCTCTAGGATCACAACTGGTCTTGAGCGAGAAAGGAGAGGTTTTTCTCCTTGATGATGATCTGCAGATGGATGTATACAATCTGTCATTTGACAAGTCACATCATAGGATTGTACAAGCACGTAGACAGTAGCTCCCGGATGATCACACATCACCTGCACACATAAAGGAAAGGGTGATTGTATCAGATGTTAGAAGTCTACATCTAGTTGTGATGGTTGCGGCTTCTAAGGCTTATGTAGAAGCCACTAGTTCAACGGTTAAGTTCTTGATAACTGAGAATGATTAGATGGTGAAGGACTTGAAAGAGGCTAGGTAGAGAATAGAAAAGTCCGTAGGATTCGATATGGCAGAAATGAAGAAAGAAATACTTGCATATATATCAACTTTGGAGACCACCATGCAGACATTGTATAGCAGATTTGTTACTGTACATAAAGTGGTTGTCCATCTATACGGTTTTCAGCAGCAGTGCATGAAGACAACCCAAACTCTCAAGGACATCCATGTTTTTATTGCGTGCATACAAGAATGGACAATGAGGTAAAAGTGATCCGAAATTTATCTAAGACAAAAAATAATGTATTACAAACTCATGTGCATGGATGTGTCTATGTTATTTTTATGCAACGGATCGATAAGATTGCGAAATAAACAGACGCTAAAGCAGTTAAAGAAAACACAACAGGCAAACATATAAACACAACAAGTTTAATAAGGATTTCACCCAATACTCCTGGGCTATGTCTCTTGGTCCAGCCTTTAGTGGTGGCCTCTCTATTATGTTTTCAAAGCAAAGTTTTTACAACAGTGAGCTCAATTTGAGTCTCACTCAACAGATACAATTCAGCAAGAATGTACTTGGATCCCCCAAGTCTCTGGAGTACACAGACTCTCCTTACTGAATCTCGACCTCTATTGGTCACAATGGTATGAGTCCAATGTGAGACTCAATACATGATAGGCATATACAGAGGATTTCACTTGAACCTCTCAAGCCTTCTCTGGAGTACACAGACTCTCTAACTCTCTCTGTCTCTGTCTCGATGCTGCCTTTTCTTCTTTAGGTCAACTCGACTTCTTCTCTCTGTTCTCTACTCTTAGCTTTCTGCTCTAACTTATTGCTTTCTTCTTTCTTTGTCAGTTCGTGGCTTTAAAGCCAGTCTACTTTCTAAATGTTTGTTTCCGCTTCCTGGATTTCTCATTCCCCTACCTCTGTCAGTTCGAATTCCCCTGTCTTACATCATCAATCATTGTATAACGTTTCACAGGGAGGTAGCTACCTATTTCATAATGTATGAGTGTCAGTTCTCTTGGACATGGCCGTTTATTCCGTTACTCCAAGAATTCCCGCGAACACGACCTTCTGCAAACGCATCGTCCATATCAGACTTCAAATCTTATACAACTTTGCCTGTTAACCTTGTCAAATTTGGTCATCCGTCGGAACGCATCTCTGTCGTTGATCTGGGGGCCCAGATCCTACGGTCATCATTCATATCGGGCGGCTAAGTCGCATGACGTTTACTCGTCCGATGCGAGCGTTTTTCTCTCTCCCCGCCAGGACGCATGGCGATCACTATGTGGCACCAAGCAGAACTCGGTTGAAACCACTTACCGCACGAAGCCCCTTTGATATTCTACTAATTTTTGTGGGACCTCGCTTCTAATGGAATCGAAGCGATGTCCGTTGTATTTTATGATTCTTCAGGTCCGGGTGTTTGTGGCCCTTTCCTTCTTTGAGGAGTTTTCCCTATGATATGCATATCAGAAACTGCCCCCGTTTCTCAAACTAGCCTCTGGTTTTGCTAATTTGCGACAGCGTGCATTACCATGGGCCGACGGTCTGTGCACTTGATCGAGGGTCCTCATTGTTCCGCGCTGATCACAAATTGCAATTGTTACGAGGATATCTCTAATAAGCTTGATCTTTATAAGACTTTGAAACTTTGGCATGAATTTTTAAAGAGTTCATGAAAACTTAGAGAGTGTTCCAGGATCCAATTTGGATCACGGCCTTCCCACTGAAAAAGCTTTTGGACCACCAAAATTTCGTTTTTAAGCATCAATCAAGTGAGGGTATAGATTCCTCGCTTACCCAATTTCTATCCATTTTGCACTGCTTCATTTTGAACCTTTGAGTCCAATCCTGAGGTACTCAATATCCCCTCTGCACAGAGTTCTCACCTTCCTATCCAAAACTATATATTCCTGCAATTCATTGAGATATTTAGGTAACATATCATCAGTGGAAGGCAATTGACTCTACTCTTTGGGATCTTCAATCAATGAAGGTTCAAATAGTTTCAAGCTTTCTGCATTAACTACCAAATAGATGTGCATGTAAGCTGGCAAATCAAGGTGAAAAGCATTCTCACCAATTTTCTCAAGTATCTTGAAAGGTCCATACCTTATTGGCTTCAGCTTCTTACCTTCACCTTCCATTCTGTCTTTACTGATATACAGCCAAACTTGATCACCAACTTGGAGACTATGCTCAATCCAATGCTTATCATGCCTTGACTTGTACTTGGCTTAGCTCTTTTCCAGATGTTCCTGTACTGCCTGGTGAATCTCTTGGATTTGTTCAATGAACTTGGTTTCCTTGTCCACATCATTGTTTCCATCAACTGTTATGTCTTTACCAAAGACAAAATGCAAGGGAGACTTTGGTGTGAAACCAAAACAGGTCTCAAAAGGAGATCTTTGTGTAGAAGAATGTTTAGCACGGTTGTAAGCATGTTGCACATAACACAGATGTTCATCCCAAAGCTTGGGATGCTTGCTGCAATAGCCTCTGAGCAACTAGATTACTGTCTAGCTGACCACTTTTGTTTGGCCATCTGTTTGTGGATGAAAGGTTGTGCTCTTCTTCAGTCTAGTGTCCATCAATTCCCATAGACTTGACCAAAATTTCTCAACAAATCGGGAATCTCGATCAGATACAATGGAAGTGGGTAATCCAAAATGAACCCATACATGCTAAAAGAATAATTTTTTTGTTTGTTCAACTGTAATTTGTTTGTTACAGGGTATTAAAATACACATTTTACTGAACCTATCCACAACAACATATAAATAGTCATGACCTTTTCTAGATTTAGGCAGTCCCCCAACAAAGTCCATGGAAAACTTTCCCAAGGATGAGAAGGAACTGGTAGTTGAGTGTACAAGCCTAGTTTTCTATTGTTGGACTTGCTTTTAGCACACATTGTACACCCTCTTACATATCTAGAAACAGTTTCATTCATTCTTGGCCAATAACAAAATCTTTGTAGCTGTGCAACTGTTTACTTAAACCAAAGTGGCCTGATACTAGAGAAGGTTATGCTTCTCAAATTATCTTTACTCTTTCATTTTGTGGAATGCATAACTTTCCAAAATGATACAAGAGTTGGTCCTTAACATGATAATCCAATTCTTCTACTTGTTTTCCACGACTTAAAGTTGCATATACATCTTTAAAATCTATATCTTGAGCATACTGTTCAATGTAGATTTCATGCAATACTAAATTATGCTTAAGTATAGTAGATGCATTTATGATTGGTCTAGAAAACATATCTACAACTTTATTGTGTATTCCCTTTTTATATCTGATGACCAGATGAAACTATTGTAGAAAACCCATCCACCTATAATGTCTTGATTGTTGCATACAAGCAATAATACAAACAATAAGGTATTACAGACTCATGTGCATGGATGTGTCTATGTTATTTTATGCAACGGATCGATAAGATTGCGAAATACACAAACACTGAAGCAGTTAAAGAAAACATAATAGGCAAACATATAAACACAACAAGTTTAATAAGGAGTTCATCCAATAGTCCTGGGCTACGTCTCCTGGTCCAGCCTTCAGTGGTGGCCTCTCTATTATGTTTTCAAAGCAGAGTTTTTACAACAGTGAGCTCAATTTGAGTCTCACTCAATAGATACAATTCAGCAAGACTGTACTTGGATCCCCCAAGTCTCTGGAGTACACAGTCTCTCCTTACTGAATCTCAACCTCTATTGGTCACAATGGTATGAGTCCAATCTAAGGCTTAATACATGACAGGCTTCTACAGAGTAGTTCGCTTGAACCTCTCAAGCCTTCTCTGGAGTACACAGACTCTTTGACTCTCTCTGTCTCTATCTCAATGCTGCCTTTGCTTCTTCAGGTCAAATCAACTTCTTCTCTCTATTCTCTACTCTTAGCTTTCTGCTCTAACTTACTGTTTGCTTCTTTCTCTGTCAGTTCGTGGCTTTAAAGCTAGTCTGCTTTCTGACTATTCATTTCCACTTCCCGGCATTTTGGTTCCCCTACCTCTGTCTGTTTGAATTCCCCTGTCCTTCATCATCAGTCATTGTATAACGCTTCACAAGGAGGTGGCCACCTATTTCATAACGGATGAGTGTCAATTCTCTTTGACATGGCTGTTTATTCCATTACTCCAAGAATGCCCATGAACATGACCTTCTGCCAACACATCGTCCATATCAAACTTCAAATCTTATACAACTCTACCTGTTAACCTCGTCAAATCCGGTCATCCATCGGAATGCATCTCCGCTGTTGATCTTGGGGCTCCAGATCCTATGGTCATCGTTCACATCGGGCGACTAAGTCGCATGACGTTTACCCATCTTATGTGAGCGGTTTTCTCTCTCCCCTCTGGGATGCGTGGCGATCGCTGTGTGGCATTAGGCGGAACTCGGCCGAAACCGCTTACCACTCGAAGCCCCTCTGATATTCTGCCGATTTTTGTGGGATCCCGCTTTTGACAGAATCGGAACGATATCTGTTGTATTTTGTGATTTTTCGAGTCCAGATGTTTGCGGCCCTTTCCTTCTTTGAGGAGTTTGCCCTTTTGATATGCTAATGACATATCAAAAACTACCCCCGTTTCTTGAGCTGGCCTCTAGTTTTGCTAATTTGTGACAGCACACGTTACCATGGGTCAACGGTCTGTGCGCTTGATCGAGGGTCCTCATTGTTCCGTGCTGATCACAAATTGCAACTATTACGAGGATACCTTTGATAAGCTTGATCTTTATAAGACTTTGAAACTTTGGCATGAATTTTTAAAGAGTTCATGAAAACTTAGAGAGTGTTCTAGGATCCAATCTGTAGGGAGAGCTAGACAAATCACATATTCAGATGTTGATCCAAAACTATGAGTAAATCCCTTCGCTCATCACCAACATTGAGGCTTCCTATGCGCGATTCTACAGGAGTCTGAATGTCATAGTGAGGACACACAAGATCCCTTTGATCGAAACTCTCACTCAAGCCATGAGGAAGAACCAAGTCATGTTGGAGGTCGACGGTTACATCAAGCAGTTGATGCACAAAGCCACCAGTGATGACTTGCAGCTGAGTGCAAAGAACATGCAGAAGTACATCGATGGTACAACCACACTCAGGATAGTGTTGCACATGCTTCAGGATGAGCTAGATAGAGGTTTCAGAACCATATACCCAGAAGCCATGGAGGCAAGAGTCGGCTTTGATAAAGACATCACCAAACAGTACAGGGACACGATAACACAGTACCAACATTGGTATTAGTTTGTCACTGAAGACCACCACGAGGAGGTTACCGAGTTCGTCTTTCCCCAAGACCCCGAGTGATGTTGTTTGTCTTGTTAGGCTAACTTAAGCCTAATTTTGTCCCACATGGGTATATGTGGAAATTGTATCATTGTAAATATGTCGTAAGTGAAATTCCAAGTGTCACTAGTGGAATGTAAATAGTCACTATGTAATGTGAAGAGTCATGAGGGTAGTCCAAGAGTCAAAGGGGAATGTCAAGGGTCACCCCACACTTTGCTATATATAGAACCTCATAACTCATAGTATGGCCTTTTGGGAACCAAGATTTTGGCTAGGCATTGCTTAGGGAAGGCTTGGAGAGTATTATGGCGAACCTTGGCTTCTCCACAGCATAGAGCGAGTACATCTCTTTGGAGGAGCAAGTGGTGTTGACTGTAATGTTCCACTATTGGGGTTAGGGGTTGTCAATGGTGTATGTATGGATGGAACTTTAACTTAATAATATAACTAAGCCAACACGTTTTCATGCATATGTTGTTATTGTAGTTTGACTATTCTAGTTATTTTAGCAATGTATGTTATTTAACTTACGCATTTGTGTATTAACTATTTTGTATGCAATTGTATGAATCTTGTTGAAGACATGTTATTGTATTAACCTATCACTTTGGATTATGGACTATTTGTCTTCCATCCTGTGATGCCATTCTGCTCGTGTGTTCCTTTTAGGCTACGTACTATTACAGGTTTCTAAGGGACACACTTCCTTTTCTGGGTAAGTTTTGCTTTTCAAGTCTTTTGCTGCTTTTTCTGTCGCTTTTGTTCCCTTGGCTTGTGTGAGTGTTTTTTTGCATGTTTTATGGAACAATCGTTGGATTTTTAGTTTGTTTTAACTTGTAGAAGTGTTGTTTCAAGTTTTGCATTGCCTTTCTTAAGTGTCACATGCATAACCCTATTTTTGCACTAACGGTCATCGTTGCGGTGGATCTCCCTGCCAACTTCATTATTCGTTTATTTTACTAATTTTTGCACTTGCTTTGATTGCATGCATGACCATTCACTAAGTTATGCACCATACTTCACTCATGCATTTAGATCTACTCATTTTCAAGTTTCCCTTGGGCAAATCTGGGATGCCTTGGCTTAGATCTAGCTCTTCCTTGCATGCACTATACATTTATGGAACCCAAGGCTTTGCATTGGCTCCAGGAATTACATAGAGGCTGCTAGTGACTAGCTCCAGTTGTGCTTTACACAGTTCTAGGACTTAGTCCCGAGTATTGCCCATTGGGATTGTGCAATGCACAGTCCCATCCAACATTAAGCCAGACTGAACTGCACATTGCACAGTTCCAATCCACAACAAGTCACACTGGACTGCACTCTACATAGTTCCAGTCATCAGTACCTCTCACTGGCAGTTGGGACTATGCAATGTGCAGATCCAGCTGACAGTTTCACACCTCTAAGAGAAACAACTATGCAATCTTTCCCAAAAATTGCCCAGTTTGTTGCATGATCTATCCTTGAAATGCTTTGTGTTTTTAAGTTCACATTTGCTTGTTGTGAGTGTCTGCTCTATCTCTAGGTACACCAATTTTTGAGAAGTTTTTCAACAGTACAGGAAATATGGTTTCCAAGAAAGCTAGATCAAAGGATACTATAGAGAGCAGCATTGGAGATGTGGTTGAACATGTGCCAATGAACTAGCCCATCTATGCAGACCTGCAGTTGTTCGTAGAGAAGGACATGAAGACTACATGGTAGGAAATAAAGGACATATTTGTAGGTAGCTTCAAGGAAGATCTAGAAGATCAAAAAGTCTATGTCAACATTCATAAGTCAGGCTTGTACAATGTTGCTTGCAGGTACCCCACCTTCTCGTGCATAGATATCATTCACTGGATTGTCTCACATACCGATCCCAAGACGATGCCACTGAGCAGTACTAGTGGAACAGAACTTGACACCTTCAAGACGGAAAACTACCATCAGAATTATCACTTTCTGCAACTAGTGAACCACATGGATGCATTATTCTTCACTCGCAACAACAATGTGAACACTAGAGGCATCATGAAGCATTGGGTAAAAGAGCCATCGAAGTTCAAAGCGACACCCAACCAAGTCTACAAGATGAATTCACTAGGGAAGAATTACCAACTCTTGGTCATCTTTTCATGTCGCTTATATGGTTAATAGAACATGAAGACCTTCCTGCAGAGTTGGGTGGTTATGTTAGATCAATTTGAAAATGGAGGAAGGACATTCAGCTGGTATGACATGTTGGCTCTTCAGCTGAAAGTGCATGTGTCTAATGCCCAGAGCTTGCCTAAGGATGAGTAAGCAAGTTTATTTATGTCTTCATACCATCTTGATGCAATCTATGCCCAACAACAGTTCCCTGGCATGGTTTGGACATGGACACCATCAGAAGATGTTGTGAACATCCATTTCAAGTTTCTCTATGAGTGCAGCTACCGAAGATTCATGGTGAGGTTTTCTGAACACTTCATCACCCCGCTATACAGGATGATATTCGAACATGATCCACCTTGCATTTCCCAAGAAGTGATGCAGGCATTACTTAAGATTGCAGATTGGTATGCCTCACCGGTGGCACCTTCATCAGGATGTTTGGCGTAGAGAAACCTCTGCATGAGCTACTGAGGTTTTCCATAGACAATCTAGTGATGCAAGAGGTTTCATATCACATCTCCACAGGGTTATCAGCAAGATTGCACATGATGAAGAAGGGAATATGGCCTACTCTTCCTTTGTAGATTATGTTGTATAAGATTCGTACCTTGAAGGATGTGGATGTTGAGGCCGAGGAATTGAAGAAGAGTGGGCTTGGAACAAAGAGTTTCAATCCGTATGATCTCCACTGCATATGCAAGAACCATTGTGCGAAGGTGTACTACCCATGGATCCATGGGGCATGTCATTTTCTAGAGGAATATCCTTGGAGGTATTGATACAACTCCTCTAGGGTCAATGAACCGATTAGAACAGTTGTGGAATGGAAAGCAGCACTGCAGGAAACAACACCACAGGAAGCAACAACAATAGCAGCAGTGAGTAGAAAACTGGTGCAAGACAAAGGCAAGAGGAATATTGCCGAGAGCACAAACGCTGAGAAAAGCTACAAGTTCAAAGAAGATCCTCTTGTTGAGAAAGTAGCTTTGGAGATAGAGGCGAAGAGGTGACAACATGAAAGGAGAGTAGAACAAAGGAAGAGAGAGAATAAATGGTTGGAGGATGAAGAGAGGAAGTTGCAAGAGATAGAGAAGATGCTGAAATGCGAGCAAGATCTTAGGAGGAGAGAAAGGGAAGAAAAGTAGAAACAGGAACATGAAGAAAGTCAAGATGCACAGTTAGATAAAACAACGCCTATATAGGTTGAGACAACAGAGTACCCAAAAAAATAAGAAGAGCGTGAGGAGGTGCAGGTTCAGGAATTTTCTTAGTAGGTTGAGAAGATGGTTGAGTCAATGGACATGGAAAAGGAACATGAGCTACAAAACAAAGACGTCGATCTCATTCTAAGAGCATCTGAGGTCGAACCATAGTCTTCGCCACCTCCAGAATCACAAACAGTCTTGAGCGAACTAGGAGAGGTTGTTCTCCTTGATGATGATCCGGAGATGGATGTGTACAATCTGTCATTCGACAAGTCACAACACAGGATTGTACATGCACGTAGAAATCATCTCCTAGATGATCACACATCACCTATGCACATAGAGGAAAGGGTGATTGTATCAGATGTTAGAAGACATCGAACTGCCATGGCCGAGGCTTCTAAGGATTATGAAAAAGCCATGAGTTCGACATTCAAGTTATTGATAGCAGAGATTGATTGCATGGCGAAGGACTTGCAAGAGGCTAGGCAGAGAACAAAGCAGTTCGCATGATCTTCTATGGAAGAAGCGAAGAAAGAAATACTTGCAGAGATATAAACTTTGGAGACAACCATGCGGATGTTGTATAGCAGATTTTTCACTGTGCACAAAGTGATTGTCCATCTATACAGTTTTCAACAGTAGTGCATGAATACAACCTAAAATCTCAAGGACATCCACGCTGTTATTCCACACGTATAGGAATGGACAATGAGGTACAAGGGAGCCCCATTTTACTTGCACAATATGATGAAGTCATAGGTAGAGCTAGACATAGCACGTATTCAAATGTTGATTTAGAACTATGAGCAACTCCCTCCACTCATCACCAGCATTGAGGCTTCTTATTCACAATTGTATAGGATTCTGAATGTCATAGTGAGGACACACATGATCACTTCGATCAGAACTCCCACTCAAGCCATGAGGAAGAACCAAGTAATATTGGAGGTCGACGGTTACATCGAGCAATTGATGCACAAAGCCACCAATGATGACTTGCAGCTGAGTGCAAAGAACATGCAGAAGTACATCGATGGTACAACCACACTTAGGACAGTGTTGCACATGCTTTAGGATGAGCTAGATAGAGGTTTCAGAACCATATACCCAGAAGCCATGGAGGCAAGAGTCGGCTTTGATAAAGACATCACCAAATAGTACAGGGACACGATAACACAATACCAACATTGGTATTAGTTTGTCACTGAAGACCACCACGAGGAGGTTACCGAGTTCATCTTTCCCCAAGACCCCGAGTGATGTTGTTTGTCTTGTTAGGCTGACTTAAGCCTAATTTTTTCCCACATGGGTATATGTGGAAATTGTATCATTGTAAATATGTCGTAAGTGAAATTCCAAGTGTCACTAGTGGAATGTAAATAGTCACTATGTAATGTGAAGAGTCATGAGGGTAGTCCAAGAGTCAAAGGGGAATTTCAAGCGTCACCCCATCCTTTTCTATATATAGAACCTCATAACTCATAGTATGGCCTTTTGGGAACCAAGATTTTGGCTAGGCATTGCTTAGGGAAGGCTTGGAGAGTATTATGGCGAACCTTGGCTTCTCCACAACATAGAGCGGGTACATCTCTTTAGAGGAGCAAGTGGTGTTGACTGTAATGTTCCACTATTGGGGTTAGGGGTTATCAATGGTGTATGTATGGATGGAACATTAACTTAATAATATAACTAAGCCAACACGTTTTCATGCATATGTTGTTATTGTAGTTTGACTATTCTAATTATTTTAGCAATGTATGTTATTTAACTTACGCATTTGTGTATGAACTATTTTGTATGAAATTATATGAATCTTTTTGAAGGCGTTTTGTTGTATTAACCCATCACTTTTGATTGTCGATTATCCCATTTCCAACCTATGATGTCATTTTGCTTGTGTGTTCCTTTCAGGCTGTGTATTATTATAGGCTTCTATAGGACACACTTCCTTTTCCCCTCAGTGTATTAGAACCCCCCATGCATCTCACTTGACTCACTACAAGGTCATGCACTTGCTTCCGACAAATTTATCATACTGACCTCTGCACACTACCACGGTCAAGGAACTAATTTACTACCCACTACTAGGACTGCTACTCTAAACGGTCTAAGGTCTAGTTGGAACTTCTTGCCGGGGAGTGTTATAGACATATTTGGGCACTGCAACCCCAATCATATATGTCCATAAACCAAGGGATTTTGAGTTCATAAAAGTGTTGTTTCATACCCTAAAGGAACAAGGTCAGCTGATTACATCATCTCCCAGAAGTTCTCCATGGAAAACTGCTCAGAACTGATCAAAACTGGACCATACATACTGCTCAGTGCTAAGGGTGTGATGCATCTCACCTGCCAAATGCAAAAAGTGTGATGCATACTGAAAAGCCCTTCTATAGGGTGCGATGGGCGAGAGTAAACAAATGGAAGAGACAGTTTGCAAGGTGAATGATCATGGAATCTTCCAGAAACTTCTCATGTGACACTTGCCTCTCTAAATTCACCCAGGGATGAGTAAGAGATCATGAATCTCCAAGTGGAACCAAGAACTATCAGACAGAGGACACTAATCAAAATCCTGGAAGCTGACTCACCCCCCTACAAACATCTATATATGGATCCCTCATCCCAGAGATCCAAATGCTGGAATTTTGTATCTTGTAAGGAAGTGTTATTGGTTTCCTTGTGGAACATCATAGTGTTGGGTGATCTAAGCTTTTCATGAGGTGAAGAAGGGCTTTCATGCTTGGAGGATGACGTTGGGTCAGATCAATGGGTTGTAATCCTCTCTTCTACTCTTTCTATCAATAAAGTTATTCGAGTTTTCCTCCACATTCTTGTATGTTTGATGATATATGCATTTGTGTGGTCAATATATATCTGGTCCTATATTTTTTATGATTGTAGATCCCAGTACTTTGAAGGTATTATGCTGCTTTGACTTTACAGGTACTCTTTGAAGCGGGGTAAACAAGGAAGGAGCGGTAAAGATCTATTAGAGGGGAGAAGGAACAAGCAAAGAACCAAGCGAAAGATTGAGGTTCGTATTCTTTGCTGCTCTCCTATCTACTTCTCATAAAGGAAAACAAAATTAACTTTAGTTTGTTTGTTTCTAAGATAGCTACCCGTCTTAGTGGGACTAGCATCTCTGCATGGACACTAGATTTCCCGATAACAGGGAGATCCCCTGACATGTTGGTGGTTACAACACAGTCAAAACCCTTGACTACCTGAGCTACACAATTGTGCAATCACTGAGCCTTTCCCTCCACCTACCACCCAATTTTGGCTCAATTATTTGATCATCATGCTACATCTTAGATACGATTTTATCGTACTGATGTTGTCTTGTCATGAGTGGATTGCAGATGTAGGAACTCTATCATGCTATGGTAAGATAATGAAGAATGAGATGGAGAAGGAGGACATGCTAGAATACACCTAAGGAGCTAAAGAGATAAGATGATCATCAAACAAGAAGATGAAGGAACAATGGATTAAAATAGACCAAATATAAGGGCTACATGAAGAATTGATCTAATTCATAACCCTTTGGAAGGTAGATATGAAGAACAAATCATATCTCTCATGAAGATGAAACATCAAATACATCTCTTATTGAAGACATAAATAAAGAAGCAGCAAGAAGGACATCTTGGCATTGCCACATCATCATGTAGTCCACGTTATCAATGTCATGTCATGTTCGTTCACGAGTCATCATATGCCACATCATTATTTTGGATTATGTAATTATGTATTCAAAATGTATTGTAAATTGGAAGTCCAAAGGATACATTCAAAATATTAAGAGTCATGTAAAAATCAAAAAGTCATAAGAAGTCAAACAATCGAGAGGGTAGTCAAAGAGTCACAAGGAAGGTTAAGCATCACCTCAGTGATTATATATACACCCTCATTGTATGAGTAAAGGAATTTTCACCTTGGCTCCTCCCGCAAGGCATTAGAGAGACAAACTAGTTCTTTTGAGGAGTAAGGAGTGGCTCCAATGCTCCACTACTGGAGCTAGTGGTGTTCATTGTATACATGTGTCTTGGAAGTTTTGCTTAATATCAGAAGCCTTATGGCCATCATGTTATTGATGCATGGATTATGGATATATGGAAGACTATTATGTGAATGTTTGTAATTCATGTTTGCTTTCATCTGTGCTAAATTAGTTGAACTATTTCAGTTATTTTTGTACTTATCATATTGAGAATGTGTTGCAATGGTTATTATCGTTGTCACATCCTCGTGGACTATTCTGCTAGATATTAGACATATCTTCCTTTTTGTATTGGTTGTAATGACTGTCACATCTCTGTGGACTATTCTGCTTCATGTTCAATGGATTCTTCTTGTTTATGTGTGACTATACTAGTGTGGTACTATTATCTCTCTCTTACATGCTCACTTCTTCTCCCCTTCCACAGTAAAGAACTTTGACACATATATTAACGAAAAATCACCAGGCACAGCTCCCTTGCCTTTCGAAGGAACATTTTCTCTCCTTTCTCTTGCTGACAGTTAGAGCTAAGGCATATCTTTAAGACAACCAACAATTGGGTCATATTACAGATGGGTCTCCTATCCCAAATGGTGTGAGGTCTAATTGGGACTTCACTTTGGGGAGACCCCTTGGTAGATGGATTTCGAGCACCATCAACAAGTTCATAGCCCTCAGACATTCCCCGTGATAGAATAGGGAATTCTAGGTAGGCTGGCATGTGCTCTTGTGTCCACTCCCTGTCAGAGGTTTGTAGTGAACTCCTAAAGGGCCACCACCTCTCTTGCCACATTCCAAGGGTTTCAAAATCCAAATAAGGTATGTAAGTAGCTCCATGGTGCTTCAAGGGCTTCTGGAGCCTAACCAAAAATTCAAGAAGCTTATCGAAGACCTCCAGGTTGTTGAGAATGTAATGCTGATCAATCCTTCATGTAAGGTTTTCGGGCTACCCTTATACTTAAAAGAGAGAATAATTGTTTTAGCACTTGTACAATACCTCCTGTGAAGATTATTCGGTTTGGAACAAATTGATTGAATGTATATATGTGTACACAAACCATGCTAAGCAAGCAGTCTCCTATATAACCACTTCATATTAATAAAAGGGATTTTTATGTCTATTGTTTCCAGGTTTTAATCCAGATCCTTATGGATCCTTCCACTGCCTATAGCCTTTCATAATCTTTGCATGTGATTTGCATACATTGTTAACAATATTATTCAACAATTTATATTGGACATAATTCCAATTTAAGGTTGCAACATAACCTTTCTTATCATATATGCATTACACATTCTGTCTTATGTATATGTGTGTTATAAATAACACCAGCAAGCATTCATACAACACTTCATTTCTAGTCCAAAAGGAGACACTTGCTTAACTTATTTAACAACATCATTCATCTTAGAGATGCAGTATTTTACATACATGATTTCATCACAACAATAAGTGCCATTTCCAAACCAATATGTAGCCACACATTCATTAAATTAATAGGATTGTTATAGTCCAGAAATCTAGAGCCATTTGAACCAGAAATTCATCATACTTTCATTAACTTTTAAACAAGTACAAAATGATACTTATCATTAGATTGGCAGGGAAACTGAGTTTGGGACAAAGGCTCTCCACCCAACCGTAGACAATTGCAGCCAATCTCACTTGTACCTATCACCCTCGAGCCGAATTCCAGAGACTAACGGGGGCTTTCTCAAAGGACTGAAACACCAACTTCCAACTGGAATAGGGACTCCAAAGGATCTCTTTCGTCAATCCAACCATCTAGCTATTGTAGTAAGCAATGCATAGGGAATCCATAGGTTCATCACCTTCACCCTAAAGATTAATACCAGGGATTCACCTCCTTCTCAAGAAGTCCAAAATCCAATGCAGATAATAACAAAAGGAGTAATCTCTTCTTAAGTTATTCAGGGCTCTAGGGACTAGAATCTCAACCCACAATCTCCAGGGAACCCAAATTGTTATAGGGATCCAAATATTTCTATCTCAACCCATAACCTCCATTGAACCCAATATGTTATAAGGCTCCAAAAACTACAATATCAACCCATAGCCTCCAAGGAACCCAAGTTGTTACAGGGCTTCAAAGACTAGTATCCCAATCCACAACCTCCAGGGAACAAGATATCAATCTCTTTTACTTATTTTCACTACTCTTCCACGAGCTCATTCTTTGCTCCCTACTAAATGATGCCTAAATGGTTACCCCTCTTGAATGAACGAATACCCTCTCTAACTTATGCATCCTAAATGAAAATGTCTTGACTTATTCTCTCGGTTTGCATTCACTGCCTCTTTTTTGTTGTCTTGTAAGTGATATCCCAAGTGGAATGGCCTAACGTACCTCTTCTTACAACCCATTAAATTTTGATTAAAATATGTTCATTAAATACACCATCTAGCTTTTAATGGTTGTCCAAAAAATTCAGAATTTTTTGCACAAGAATACCTCAACATCCCAAGCAAGAAACCTCCTCCTCGTCTCTAGAATCTGTGTCCCTTTGACTTAGTCCCCATTTTAAATTTTCTTTCTGTAAAAATATTTACAATGCACTTTATGAGAGAACCATGGGTAGGGATGTCACACTTTAGGATCCAAGGACACTCCATTGTATTCTTGTAGTAATACTTTAGTTGCCCCTTCTGGGGTTCCGTAATCACCTCTCCCACATTTACCCACTTTCACCAGTCTAGTTGGGTAAACATGAGATGAGGGCTAGTATGACATGAGTCAAACTCCTAAGTACAATTAAGGAAGTTGAATTGATAAACTGAAACTTTACTAACCTTCCGTAGGAGCTACAGGACCCCCAGGAGCTAAACAACCACTCCAGGTGCCCAAACCATGAGCTAACTTGATTTTTCACTTACCTACACTCCCAGTCGCTTGCATAACAAGGTAAGCTATTGATTGTAAGCATCCATCCACTTGGATAAATGTGCCTCCTAGCGACTACAATCAAAATAACTTATTTTTTTGCATGTGACCCTGAGATCTGAGCCAGTTTTTCAAGTCTAAGATCCAAACCTCTATCCAGAACTTGATAGAACTCTCCATAATGATGAATGACACAAGGACAAAGAGATTAATGCAAGAAATTGACCCAATAATGCTTGAACATGATATACATTTCTTCAAACACATTGTGAACATGTAATCTACAAGTTATAAATGCATATTTGAACATAGGGATCTCATACTTATATAAAAATAATCAAGAAGGTCTGACTCTCTCTCACAATAGTTGAAATAACATCTATTAAGTTATGCATTCAATAACCATTCATTTACCATTCAAAACATGTTAATATCCATAATTATAATATGTCATGAAACCATGCTTATAACCAAAATATAACCAGAATAATAATAATGATAGAACATCCATCAAAGGCACATAATAACAAGTATAAATAGTCATTAAATTCAAGAGGAAAATAGGTCTTATTAACATATGAAAAATCCAACCAATTCGGGGGCTTCCACATATGACTCGACCATAGATTGGGCTGAACCAAATCTTTCTTTCATCCAATCACCCTCATCCCATATTCCAAGCATGAATGTGGGACTTACAACAAAACAACATGATCTTACTCAGGCTTTATCGTAATGCCGCCAAAACCGGTCAAGGGACTCTTATGCCCGAAACCCTCACTTACAAAACCATGCTTTACTGCAATCTCACCATTATCGGTAAAGGGATTCCTAGGCCCAAATTAAAACATACATTACCAAGATTTATCACAATCCTGCCAAAACCAGTCAAGGGATCACTAGTCCCTAAACAAGCTTGGATGCCTCTAGATTTCTTCACCAATACCTTGAGGAATTTTCTCGTCTCCACCCTCATGCTTTAGTATAATCCTGTCATTACCAGTCAAGGGATTCCTAGACCCTTGGGAATTTCCCTCAGACCACCTCACCCAGTTCCAAAACCATCTAGAAATCCAAAGCTAAACCAAATGAAAGAATCCCATCACATCATGTTTATTCAGAAATGGCAAGGAAACTCTGAAACCACTATCACACCTAGCAAATCCCATGCCAATGACAACAAGAGAACCAAATACACACATGCATGTACCATGCATGTTCAAACTAGCAAGGAAATCATACATACAACTTGATACCTGCAAGTAATCTTGTTGTAACTGCTTGATCCAACTCTTCCTTGCTTGACCGTTGCTTCCTTTTGCTTTCTTGTCCTTCCTTTTCCTTCCTTTATCCAATGCTAGAGTGCTCCAAGAATTCTCTAAGTGTGCAAGAGTACAAGAGAGAGAGAGAGAGAGTAAAGAGAGAGCTCCATGTTAAACTGACAAAAGTCCCACACACCAGAAAAATCCATGAACTTATCATCAAAAGCCTTTTTATCATTGAGGCCTATATTTTCTTCATTTTTCTCTATTTTTCTTTCAATTTTCTCCTCATGCAATTATGTGACCTTTCATCTCCCTTTTCTCCTATTTTCATTTATTTTCATAAATAAATTCCAGTTAATGGCTCTTTTCCTTTTCAATGCATTTTCCAATTTCCCCTTAGCCATGATAAACTGAATTTACTAGGATGTTTTTCCCAACATTCAACTTGGAATACGTGTCCCATGACCTTGGTCTTACTTTTCCTTTACTAACTTTATTACATGAAATTTTAACCCGGGGTTGTTACAGACCACTCCCCCTTAGGGGAACATTGTCCTCGATGTTGTATGACACCTATGACCAGAAAACCACTGAGAACAAAACATACTGCCCACAGAGCTTTATAACCCAATTCGTTGCAATATTTATAAGATATCAACTACTGAAAACATCACAATCATATCGTTTACTGGGGATTTATAATGCAACTCATTAGAATATTTACAATAAAAACCATATATACTTATGCACATTTTCTTCAACCAACAAATAAACATATTGTTTATGGAGCTTTATAAGTCCAGCTCAATACAATATTCACAACAATATACACATATACATATATGCACATTTCCTTAACCAACAAATAAAATGATACAAGGCCTGCATCCGCAAAAATCCAAAGGCTCACACCTTCACCCTCAAAGTAATACTAGGATTCACCTCCTTCCCAGGAATTCCAGAATCCACTGCCAAAGTCAAAGTCCACATCCAATATCCAACACTATGATCCTTGCGCTACTTGTTCTCTCACTGAACAATTACCAACTCGTTGTTCCAAGGTACACACCCAAAGTGAATCTGGTTCCATCTTACAATGCTAATGACAAAATAAAATCCATTCCCCGACCTTCCCTTCTCTGCTACACAGTCCCTAGGGAAATCTGGTAACCCCCTTCTATGCAGCCACTCACCTTCCAAGTTCACTAACATCCCCTTTCCCAAGTGATCCATGCCTTGGCAAGGTTTCCTCACATCAAAAGGTCTAAAAACCAAGGCATCTACCTGCCTCAAAACCATCACATTAGTCGTAGCATGCTCATGGAAATCAATGGACACTATTGGGTACCAATGTCCCACAATGGCCCTACTCCTGAATGCTTTACCATCACACTGCTTCCTGTTTCAATTCCTTTTGTTGTTGTTGTTGATTCTTGCAGTCATTTTCAACCACCCAAACTAGGCATTTCCATGCTTTCCTATAGCAAACACATAATTTTCCATTAGACTAAAAAGAAATTTAAATAAATATAAATCATACCTCGTTGTTGGCTTGTCAATAAGGTACACCTGCAACTTTGTTTACTTCTTGTCACAACAATTCAAACTAGCTCTTCGATCAAATCATGATGTATAAACATATCACATTGGGTTAGCTCAAAACACAACCATCATAATCAAAATCATAGATCACATGTAACCATCATAAACTAGAATCATAGATCACACGTAATCATCATGAATCAGAATCGTAAATCACATGCATAATAAAAATTGAAATAAAATATTAATACTTATCCTTCAATCAATCCTTTGCTTCTACCTGAGTTCTTTGTCTTTTTCGTGCACACACCAGATTAATTGCCACACCTTGAAAGCACCCAATGCCTTTGCTTCTTTTCAATCACATACACATACACACAGTGTACATCACATGCATACACCCACACACTGCATAAAACACCACATAATACATGTACCTACACTCAATGTACAACACAACACATACATCTACACCCGGTGTACAATCACAACCCAATACATATACCTACACTTGGTGTACAACACATTACATATATGTACACAAAGTACAAAACAAGGAGTACACATGTCACGATACCACGAATACACAATGCACATAACACAATACCACATGTACAAAACACAACATGTATGAAATCTACACAATACCACATGTACACAACACAACATGTATGACATTCATACAATACCACATGTACAACATGTACACAGTACCACAAGTACACAACACTACTTGCGCAACATGTACATGAAACCACCTACACAATGCGTACACAACACCACATGTACACAACACCTCCTACCCAACATGTGCACAACACCACATTCACGACATGTACACAACACCACATTTACACTGCACCACATGCATGACATGTACACAACACCACCTGCACATAGCACCCCGTGTACAACATGTACACAACACCACATATACAATCTGTTGAAAATGGCAACAAGAAATGCTAAAAATAGAAGTGTTAAAATTAGCACTACCATAAATAGTAGTTCGAGTACCAGCGTTGGATATAGCAACAAGGAATGAAAAATGGAAGTGCTAAAAATAGCATTGCTATAAATAGCATTTTGGGATACCTTCGTATTTTAGTTAGTCCCTGAACTAAAATAGAGAAGTAAAAATTCGAATTTGATCTTAGCCATTGTTTGTAAAATAATTAAGTAATTCACCATGAGTTAATTAGTTGTAGAAAACAAAACATGAAGTCTATGTGGGGACATGCAACAGTTTCTCCATTAATTGAGGAATTTATCCATCAGTTAAAGAGATAAGCATTAGTTGTAATATTGAGTTGTAATTAGTTGGCTCAGTTAACTTAGTCAAGTCTAGTTAGATTAATTCAAACAATTTATTGAATTAATTGTGAGTTCAGTTAGCTAATGCTTGCATGCATGTAACTGCTGCACTTCAAATAACTGAATATTCTCTCATAAATAACTCATGCATGTCAGTTCAGACAGAGACCCAGTTGAGATCAGAGGATGGATAGTTTACTATCAGTTGGATGAATTTTTCCTATAAAGGAAATTCATCCATTCAGAAGGATTCATCTGCTTCAGGATTACGCAGTTAGATCAGAGGTTAGTGAGTGTGTGAAGAGACCAATTCACACAAGTGGCAGGACTAGACTGCAAGGAAAACTACGCAAGGAAATAGGAGGCTTGGAGGGTAGAGGAGAAGGTTGTGAGAGCCTTTGACTATCTATGAGCAGTATTGTTTGGTTGTAGAGAGAGCAGGATAGCTTGAGAGCTTATTCTTTTCGTAACTTGAACAAGATTTCCACTTGTATGATAATACAGAGATTGGGGTTTTAGGCTAATGCTTTCCCCATGTTATTTCTTTTGTGTTATGTGTGATTGATTTCTCATTCTCAGTTATATGTGTTCTCATTGATCGTACTCAATTTGATTCAGCTTCTGCAAAGTTTGATGTAGAAATAGATCTTGTATTTTGCCTTAGTACATTGCATAATCTATTGATCTACAGTGGGAATTTCTACATGGTATTGGAGCAAAGGTGGTCAAAGTAGAGAACAGTATACGAAGAAGAGAATTCGAAGTACTAAAATAAAAATAAAAATTTGGGTCGCGATTTTGTAGAACAAATATGAAAAATTTTGTGAAAAAATTTCAGAAACAAATAGCATACCTAGATTCCTTTCTAAAAAGTACCCAAATTCAAAAAAAAATCCGTTGAATCGGAGTTCGAATGAGGGAGATATCGTTGATTTAAAATCAGCTCTTTTTCCAGAAAATTTCGTAACGACAGGAAAGATGGTGTGCTAGCCAAGAACCTATATGCTCTTGAGGTTCAAGATACAAGCAAAGCCTTCAGGACCAAGGGAGATGTTAGAGACTTGGTGGTTGAGAGGGAGAGTACATTACCTCTCCACATGCAGCGCCAAAAGAAGTCTTAGACAATTGTGGAGGAGCCACAATTGGTTAAGAAGCTTTAGGAGGTCGTGGAGCAGCCACAACTGGAGAAGCCGAGAGGAGATCGAGTGGAGGCTTCCACTCATGCCGAGACCTCTAGTAGAGGGAAATTTTGAGCCAAGTGGGCAAAGGGATCACATGCATCCATACCTCTAGGTCAGAGGTGGGGCGATGTGGAGTGAAAGTCCCAAGAAGGCTGGAATAGGGGCAGGATCATTGAGGTACCCAACCTCTTTGATTAGACCTTGCTACGGGAGCCCCGATGAGGAGTAGCAAGATTGCCTCAGTGGGTGGAGACAGATGTGGATGGAGCGGTAGGGAGAGCTACAGTGTAGGAATCCTAAAACATCACAAAGCTAGTAGGCTACAACAATGCGAGAGGCATAGTGTTGCACCAGTGCAGGATGGCATAGAGAGGTGTGCAACGGTGCGAGATGCATGGAGTGTTGTAGTAGCTCAGAGGTCACAGAGGGAGCAATTTTCAGTGGCAGAGGAAGCTTCAGCATCAGAGGATGTTTCTAGCCCAACGGGGAGGTCAGTTGGGAGTTTTTTGTTTCTAGAGTTGTTGGAGTAACAACACTTGGAAGAAGTGTTGCATGCAGAACATTCCAAAGGTTTAGGATCAGGTTCGAGTTCAATGCCTTTCTTGTTGAGAGGGAGTGTTGAAAATGGCAACAAGAAATGCTAACAATAGCACTACTATAAATAGCAGTTTGGGTACCAGTGTTGGATATAGCAACAAGGAATGAAAAATGGAAGTGCTAAAAATAGCATTGCTATAAATATCATTTCTATAAATAGCATTTCGGGATACCTTCCTATTTTAGTTAGTCCCTGAACTAAAATAGAGAAGTAAAAATCTGAATTTGATCTTAGCAGTTGTTTGTAAAATAATTAATTAATTCACCATGAGTTAATTAGTTGTAGAAAATCAAACATGAAGTCTATGTGGGGACATGCAACAGTTTCTCCATTAATTGAGGAATTTATCCACCAGTTAAAGAGATAAGGATGAGTTGTAATATTGAGTTGTAATTAGTTAGCTCAGTCAACTGAGTTAAGTCTAGTTAGATTAGTTCCAACAGTTTGTGGAATTAATTGTGAGTTCAGTTAGTTAATGCATGCATGCATGTAACTACTGCACTTCAGATAACTAAATATTCTCTCATAAATAACTCATGCATGTCAGTTCAGTTAGAGACTCAGTTGAGATCAGAGAAAGGGACAGTGTACTATCAGTTGGAGGATTTTTCCTATATAGGAAACTCATCCATGTAGAAGGAATTATTTCTGAGGCAAGTGAGCAGTGTGAGGTGGGAATTCACACAAGTGGAAGCACTCGACCCAAGGAAAAATTGCGCAAGGAAATAGGAGGCTTGGAGGGCAGATGAGAAGGTTTGGAGAAGCCTTTGATTGTTTATGAGCAGTATTGTTTGATTGCAGAGAGAGCAGGATAACTTGAGATCTGATTCTTTTTTGTAACTTGAACATATTTCCACTTGTATGATAATACAGAGATTGGGGTTTTAGGCTGAGGCTTTCCCGGGGTTATTTCTTCTGTGTTCATGTGTGATAGATTTCTTCTTCATCTGTTATATGTGTTCTATTTGATCTTGCTCATATTCAATTAAGCTTCCGCAAGTTTTTTTGTAGAAGTAGATCAAGTATTTTGCTTTAGTATATTGCATTATCAAGTGATCTACAGTGAGAATTTCTACATGGTATCAGAGCTAGCTGATACATAGAGAAATTTCTACATATTATTGTTGTTTACCATCTATTTTCATCACCTATTCATGCAGTTAACTACTACCATGTCATTTCATTACCATCTTGAGTATTACCCATTCATTCCATGGTGGGAGGAAGACAAGGGAATTTTGTTGTAGGCCAATTGGCGAGCTAGTGTGGAGCTCTGGAACTCACAAGGAATTTTTAGCTAGTGAGTCTTGTGTTGGATTTTGAAACCGATAAAAGTTCTAGAAACTGGTTGGTGAGCCATAGAAGGTGGGAATCATAGAGATTAACGGACCATGGGGTCTATGGATGAGTGGAACATAGAGAGATCACAACCAATTGTCTATATCATTTCTAATAAGTATTCATGTTTGCTGTTATTTATTCTATGAATTTTTCATGAATTAATGAAATTATATGAGAAACCTTAGTTTTCTAGGTTATATGCTTTGTTATGGTTAATATGCAATCATTGATATTATTTTGCAATGTCATTTTGTGCTTAAACATATGTTAAATTATTTATGTATTCCGCTGTGCAAATTATGTATGATGGTGTACACTTGTTTATTTACAAACCAATTTAACCGTTCCACAAGTGGCAGACACGAGAAAGGTTGGATGCCAGGTGTGCCATGTAGAGTGAGATGGAGGGGTATCGTGGGTGCAACAATGTGGAGACATTCGAAGTGAGGTGGGAAACCGAGCCACGAGGCAAGAGCAGGCGAGGACCAATCCACGGTAGCAGACCATTAATCCAATCTCGCCGTGAGCCTTAAGACCATGAGTTATGTGTGTGGTGACTGGGCGAGAATCCATATTGAGAAGTTGAACAACCTATATATAGAGCGTTACATTGGCAAGTCATGACATTGAGGGGCATAAGCCATAGAGGCAGTGGGCTGAATCTTAAAACCCATAAGTGTAGTTCGGAGACCAACCACGCTATGAGGGCACTAAGAGACTACCTGATCCATGTTAAGCGACGGAACAATTTTTGTCGGGTGGAACTACACAGAGAGGTGGAACTAGGAGCCATCAAATCATGAGAATCCCATTAAACAGAAGGTAGGTTGGAATCTGATGGCAATGAAAACTATTAGATCAAAGAGATTTGGACTGTAGGATCCCATAAGAGTGTCGAGTCATGTTAAGGGTCGTGTGAGTTTAAAATCTGATGGATTTACGACCATTTGATTGATCTAGTTCAATCGTCGATCGGGCAATGGGGATACAATATATTGCATTTATATTCGTATTATATATTTATTGGTTGATGCATGGGTGAATGGAGAACCCCATGCATATGTTTTTTATTTAATTACATTTATTTTGGTTAGTATTGGGAGTAACGGTGGACCCAACATTAACTCTCTCTCTCTCTCTCTCTCTCTCTCTCTCTATATGATATATATAATAATATATAATATATTATAAAGTATAAATAATATATTTTATAATTTATTATTTATTTATTTGTTCGTATATAATTTGATAACCCCAAACCGGCCAACCAAGTTAATCACGTGTATATATATTTTTTTTGTTATAAAAGTTTATGTTTGTTATATTATGTATGTATGTATGTATGTGTTCATTTGGTTATATATATATTTTCAAATTCATGAGGGTATGAGAGTGTGGTGGCTCCAAAGTATAGATATAAATGTGTTACGTGGAAGTAGAGAAGGGAAAGACCATGAGATGGGATTGGATTTGACCAGTGCATGTTGACCAGGATCCAAGAGGCACAAGTTACTAGCTGATAAGAATAAAGCAAATATGGTACTAAGGGACAAAATTAATTTTGGGAGTTTAATTGAGTTTTCCAACTCTGTAACAACTGAAGAGTAGAGAGCGAGAGAGGTTGAACTTCTGAGTGGCATATCTTTGTGCCCAAGAGTTGGTATTTGGCGTGTGGGTAGTCGAATGAAAGGGAATTTCAAGTATAACCCATTGGGAAAATAAAAAATTGGATTCAATGGCAGAAAATTCTCAGAAATTAAGAATAAAGTTACATTAATTTTTTAGGAGGAGAATTAGAATTCAATTAAAACCTCTAAAGTAACTTTCTTCCTAGGTGTCAGAATTTCATAGACAAGTTGTCTAAGGAAATTTATTGGCGAGCAAGACACATTAGTAGTCTCATAATTTTAAATTAGGTAGAAATTTTGAAGAATATCTCAGAAAGAGTATACAGGTCCAAAAAACAACAGATACATTGAGAATTGAAGAAGTAGAGGATATGATAGATATTAATAGCCCAATAGAAGAAGCCATGTCAGTAGATATTAGTATGGGGTATGCTAGGATCGAATCAAATGGTCATAGAGTGAGCAGGTCGGAGAATATAGACTTGGAGGAGACGATGAGAAGCATCAAGGTGGTAGTTCTCAGTTTCAAAGATGACAATGATAGACTAGTGAGAGAGAAAAAAACTCAATAGTTAGATTCTGAAAATCCTAAATAAAATTCTATAGGAATTGGAGCAACAATTGAAATCCAAAGCCATGGGTAGTATCCTTATGCACAACAACTAAACCAACAATAAGTAAAATGGTGCCTAAATATAGTAGATTGATAAGGTATGAATTAGCATGATAACAAAAAATATGCTCTAATTAGTCATCTGATAGCTAATTAATAATGCAATATAACACTAAAAAAATTCTCAATGTGCTAGAGAGATGAGCTTAAAACACCACAAATTGAGTATAATAGCTTCTTACCACAATAGAATTCTAAATAGATTCATTAAAAATGTTCCATGTGGATATAAGAAGACAAAAAAATATTGTTCAAATCTATATGTTAATATTTTTGAAGAGGTGCAAAAGGCCAATGTTAGAATAAGGAATCACTGAGAGGGGGGTGTGAATCAGTAATAGAGAGATACTTTTCTTTTTCTATTATGCTTACAATCCCTTTTTACATTGTTACTTGTGGGAGCATTCATTCATAAAGGAAGTAAACAACAAGTTTAAACATTCATGTTCATACAACAATCACATGAGCAACACACACATTTGACACAATGTTTTTCACGTGGAAACCCAGAGAGAAAAAAACACCAAAATTTTTGTTTGTTTATGATGTAAATTAAGCACCTACTTAATTACATATTTTTTTTTGTGAGCACCCACTCAAAGGAGGCACCGACCCCCTTTGGTTAGCAAGCACCAACTTTACAAGAGGAAACAACCTCTTCTGAATGCAAGCACAAACCAGCTCTTGCCATTGTTCTACTGTTTCATACAATTTTGAAATTGAAAATAGAGGCATATACATTACAAGTAAAATACCAAAATGGTTGGTTGCAGACTCAACGTATGCCCTCTGTCCTTTGTTGTTCCACTGACTCCCTTTGGTCACATACATATGTTCTTTACTTGCTGCTCACAACAATATCTCCTCAACACTCTTCCTTCTCTCGCATGGACTCTCTACTGCAACACCCTCTGTTTAGCTCACACTGTTCTTTTCATAACAATCACTCTATTTCCTGTTCTTAAGCTCTGCCCTCGTTTTTCTTCTCACAACACTTTCCCTGCTCTTGTTGCACAAGCACTCAATATGATCTCAGTGCTTAGACCTCTCTATTTATACACACAGTTCTCACTCCATAGCTCTTTAGTGATATACTCAACTCCCTCAATTTCTCAATTGTAAATGATGGTTTTGATTCATAGAAGCACATTGCACAAGGTTGTCTTTGTCGTTTTTACCCTTACTGCCCAAATGTACTTCAACATGGATCCTTTGTTGTTGTTGTGTCTTCTGGTTGAATCATGTCACACTATTAAACATAGAGATGAACCTTGGAACTATTCACTAAATGAATGCATAAATCTCCATGTTTAGAATTTCATTCTCAGACGACCTACACACTCGTTTGGGAGTTCCATTCTTATTTATTTCTCCATAGAGATTGGCAGTCCTCATGGATGGCTACTCTAATCCTCATTTAACCCTCTTAGATGTGCACATGAAGTAATCGATTTCTTCCATCATTCCCACACATTCATCTCTGTTAAATGTTTTCCTAGTTTCCTTGTTTCAGAGTCTTCTGTAGGTCTAGTCGATTTCAACAATCAACTTTGTTGTTCCTGCATTCATTTCTTTAGTTGTTGACTCATACATACATTAAATTTCATTATACTGTCTCATCCGAACACAACATATCGTAACTTACACAGGAGGAAAGTTATGAAATTACATTCTTCAATATCCTTGGTGCCCTTGGCCCTTGGCTCCTTTGGCATTTCCTTCCTCATAAGACTGAGACCTGTGATAATTGGCTTAGCACTATATCAGATCCCCTCTATATCATAACGTACACAATTGAAATGTTACGATATTGCTTTGCTCCAATGTCTTTAGATCCCTCTGTTTAGCCCTTGGTCCCCTTAAGTTACATATGACCATGTGCTTTGGAATATTGGAGCCCCCTTTATCGGAACTTCTTTAACCATCAGTTTCACAAGAGTCACAATATTCTAATCCTTTGATATTATGTCCTCTGACATGCTGACGTCACCAGCCACTTCACTTGCTCGGGCACACTGACATGCCTCCACGTGTCCTACGAGAGGAGAGAGAAAGAGTCTCGATCACCCTTGACATTGCAACAATTCCTTTGTTAACTTGTTCAACATTCCTCAGCGCTTTTAGCATATTAGCCTTGCTGGATATCATAACTCCTTAAATACCTCTATTGAGAAGTCTCGATATTCCATTGTCCCAGACCTCTGATATTTCGATGACCTCTAATATCTCGATATCCCAGCGTCCGATATCATCTTCTCCGATGTTCTGATCTCCAACGTCTTGATATCGGATCCCAATAAGCTCTAACCTCTGATATTTCAATCTTCTTAGGACTCCAAGTCCCTAAGCTTCAGAATACCATATATTTTGATCCATGAGTCCATTTTTATACTTCCACACGCTGTTGAAAAGATCTTACAAAGCACTTTCTAATAGAGATGGTTTGATGTAGGCTTTGAGCCCATTTTTTATCTTTAAGATGGCTGCAAAATCTCTGCCACTCTTTGCTCCTTGACTCTCCTTCTTATGCCTTGAATCCTAAACTCCCAACCACCATAGCCATAATTTTATGGCTTCTCCAATAAGTCTGCTACTATGATGATTCTCTACATTAAGCCGACATCTACCATGGGATTTAATCTGGACCATCACTGTAGTCATCATTTTATGGATTTTCCAATAAGCCTACTATTGTGATGATTCTCTATAGAGTACTGCAACAACCATGGGAGTCATGATGGGCCACTACTACCATCATTTGATTTCTATAAGCATCTATGCCAGTCTGGTTGACATCAATTCCAATACTAAGCATACGAATTCTAAAACATAGGAAATAAACAATGCGAGAACATAACACATATACACAGAGATTTTCCCTTAGATCCCAAAACCGGGACTACCAGCTTTATTTTTCATTATATTCCTTTCAATGTTACAATACATATTTATACATGCCGAAGTATCGAATACCATGGATTGAAAACCATTACGTCCAAAACCATGGACCGAAAACCATCGCGTCCAAAACCATGGACCAAAAACCATTGCGTCCAAAACCATGTGCGAAAATCATGCACAAAACCATAGGTAGGTCTTCCCAACCTAACATAGGGCCAAAACCAAAATTTTCTGGGGCGCTACCTTGGACCCCATAGAGTGGGGTTACTTGCACCCCTCAAACCCCCTGTGACTCCCCTACGTGGGCTAGTCGTGGAAAGAATATAACACAACCCAACATTCTCCCACTTGTTTTCTTTCCACAGGGGGCTACAAGAGAGCTTAGTCATTTATCCAGCCCTGCAACGCCCATTGTTTCTCTACACCAAGAGAACTTCTCAGAGCTCGCAGATTTTGTCAATGCATATGCAGTATTCTTCAAAGTGTCCAGCTTTACCGGCAACACCCTTTTGTCTTCTATCATATCTCTCACAAAGTGATACTAAACATCAATGTGCTTTGTCTTTGAATGATATGCAAGGTTCTTTGCCAAGAAAATTGCACTTTGGCTATCACAGTCTATCCTTATAGCTCCCTGTACTAACCCCATACTTGAACACAATCTTTGCAACCAAACTGCTTCTTTGCTTGCATGAGTGGCTGCCATGTATTCTGCCTCTGTAGTTGATAGTGCCACTACAGATTATTTCTTACTCATCCAATTGACTGCACCTCCAAATAGGTTAAACACATACCCACTTGTAGATCTTCTCTAATCCAGATCTCCAACCCAGTCTACATCAACAAAGCCACGAATATCCAACACTGTGTTCAATCCTAGTCTTCCTTGGTAGCACAAACCATAATCACTAGTGCCACGCAAATACTTAAAAACCTGTTTCACTGCTGTCTAGTGCTCCTTCCCTGGTTTTGACATAAAACTGCTCAATACTCCCATTGCATGTGCAATGTCAGGTCTAGTACAGACCATTGCATACATTAGGCTACCGACTGCACTTGCATATGGAGCATGGGAAATGTCCTCTTCTTCTTATTGTGTCTTAGGACAATTTTCAGCAGATAATCTCACACCTACAGGAATAGGAACCTTCACCAGTTTACTATCATGCATATTAAACCTATGTAGTATTGTCTCTCCACACTTCCTCTGGTTTAACCAAAGCTTCCTCTTTTCCCAGTCTCTTTTAATTTCCATGTCCAAAATACAATTTGCAACACCAAGATCTTTCATGTCGAATTTGGAGGACAATTGGGTCTTCAAATCCTGGATAATTTCTTTGTCATTTCCAACCAACAACATATCATCCACATACAAGACCAGAAAAATAACACGGTTGTTAGGTAAACTTGACTCGGGATATAGTCAAAAGCTGACCAGGTTAAATAGTGATGGTTTTGGGGCACATGGTATTGTGCACCCATGGTATTCTGCCCGTGGTATTATATGTAATGGAGCCTATAAAAGGCTGGAAGGACTTCATTGTAATGCAGGGCCTGGAGGTGAGCGGTGAAGGCTCACTTGGCCGGATTGGCCAGGGTTTTGGCCAAGGATAATGAAATTTCATTATGATTGGGTTTTTCCCCGGATTTGGGGTTTTCCCAGATAAACATGTGTGTTTATGTGTTTATGGTTGCTGCTAGTTATTTTTATATTTGTTTCTCTCAATAATTCTCTGTAATTAATTTATGTTCTTGGGTAAATTTCTTAACAATTGGTATCAGAGCCATGGTTGAGGGTTTGGGCTTCGAATGTATGCCTTCAGTGACAGATTTATTTTAGCCCAATGGAAATGGTGTTGCAGCGAGCAGTCCTATAACAGAGCCATGGCTAACTTCATTCAAGGAGTAGAGCAACTTCGTTTCTGATTTGAAGGAATCAGAGAGGAAAGAATTGCAGGAGTTGAAATGCCAGATCAAGGAAGCAATCACGAAAAATGAATTCAGTGAGCATGAAAACGAGAAATCCGATGGGATCAAGAATTGAACCCGTCACCTGTTGAGAGAGGATGGATCAAAATCACAGCAGCAGTAAAAAAAATAAAAATAAAATTAATGAAGTCAAAATTATTACATGTAAATGGGCATACTACTGTAAGACTTGGTAGGGCATGTGTACCCCTCGGTGATCACCGGAAAAGTTTGGGTTAGACCTAGGTGATAGGGGGGATGTCAGGTTAACAATACCCCAGTAAAAACTCTGAGGGGGGTAAGAGCTAGAGTGAGCGAGATTGTCTCGCTTAGCAGGTTTGGCTGGAGTTAGTCAAGGAACCCCAAGTCAAGTTTAAGGGGAGAATTGTTAGGTAAACTTGACTCGGGATATAGTCAAAAGCTGACCAGGTTAAATAGTGATGGTTTTGGGGCACATGGTATTGTGCACCCATGGTATTCTGCCCGTGGTATTATATGTAATGGAGCCTATAAAAGGCTGGAAGGACTTCATTGTAATGCATGGCCTGGAGGCGGTGAAGGCTCACTTGGCCGTATTGGCTAGGGTTTTGGCCAAGGATAATGAAATTTAATTATGATTGGGTTTTCCCCGGATTTGGGGTTTTCCCAGATAAACATGTGTGTTTATGTGTTTATGGTTGCTGCTAGTTATTTTTATATTTGTTTCTCTCAATAATTCTCTGTAATTAATTTATGTTCTTGGGTAAATTTCTTAACAATTGGTATCAGAGCCATGGTTGAGGGTTTGGGCTTCGAATGTATGCCTTCAGTGACAGATTTATTTTAGCCCAATGGAAATGGTGTTGCAGCGAGCAGTCCTATAACAGAGCCATGGCTAACTTCATTCAAGGAGTAGAGCAACTTCGTTTCTGATTTGAAGGAATCAGAGAGGAAAGAATTGCAGGAGTTGAAATGCCAGATCAAGGAAGCAATCACGAAAAATGAATTCAGTGAGCATGAAAACGAGAAATCCGATGGGATCAAGAATTGAACCCGTCACCTGTTGAGAGAGGATGGATCAAAATCACAGCAGCAGTAAAAAAAATAAAAATAAAATTAATGAAGTCAAAATTATTACATGTAAATGGGCATACTACTGTAAGACTTGGTAGGGCATGTGTACCCCTCGGTGATCACCGGAAAAGTTTGGGTTAGACCTAGGTGATAGGGGGGATGTCAGGTTAACAATACCCCAGTAAAAACTCTGAGGGGGGTAAGAGCTAGAGTGAGCGAGATTGTCTCGCTTAGCAGGTTTGGCTGGAGTTAGTCAAGGAACCCCAAGTCAAGTTTAAGGGGAGAATTGTTAGGTAAACTTGACTCGGGATATAGTCAAAAGCTGACCAGGTTAAATAGTGATGGTTTTGGGGCACATGGTATTGTGCACCCATGGTATTCTGCCCGTGGTATTATATGTAATGGAGCCTATAAAAGGCTGGAAGGACTTCATTGTAATGCATGGCCTGGAGGTGAACGGTGAAGGCTCACTTGGCCGGATTGGCCAGGGTTTTGGCCAAGGATAATGAAATTTCATTATGATTGGGTTTTTCCCCGGATTTGGGGTTTTCCCGGATAAACATGTGTATTTATGTGTTTATGGTTATTGCTGGTTAATTTTATATTTATTCCTCTCAGTAATTAATTTATGTTCTTGGGTAAATTTCTTAACACTTTAGTCATTGAAAATCTGGTGTGGTCGAATTTTATGAATTAGAAACTCTGCAATACAAAGAAATAGTCTGAAAGACTTCGCCGATCTTCTGGAACAGAGCCGAATTGATATACATACTAGTTGTGAAATTCGTTGGCTACTTGAATCAGAATGGAAAGGAGGCAGTAATGAATCAAACGCAAGTAGGTTACAAGTTGTGTTAAAGGGAGATCGAATCCGCGTTAAAGCATTGAGATCCCACTGGAGCACATCGAAAATTGGGGATTTCCGAGATCCAATTGAATCAGATCTAGTACGGAGATCAGTTGGAAGTAGTGAGGAGTCTAAAGGTGGAGGCGCGCATTTAAATGGGCGATTTCATAATTTCGATCAAATCGGACCGGAGTTGTGGAGCAATCTACAGGTTTGGTGATGAATCTTTGAGATCTCCGACTGCAATTGAGTCGGATCGGAGCGGTTGTTAATCATAGCCCTGAATTATCGTCGATTGAAATTTGATTTGGATCAAATTGTATCAGGATAGTTAATCGACCAGCATTTTAAAAGAGCCAGCTGGAAGTCGGTTCAATTGACACGAATACGTGTAGATAGTTAAGAAAATCAAGGCCACTGGCTGTAATGTGCTGTTGATTCAGAAGAGTATTTTGCGCGATGCTGTGACCGATCTTCCGTTGCATTATTTGTCGAAGGTGAAGATCTTGGTTGTCAAGGACGTGGAGAGGGATGATATCGAATTTATTACCAAGTCACTGAATTGTTTGCCTGTTGCGAATATTGAGCATTTTAGGGAGGAGAAGCTGGGCATGCTGACATTGTGGAAAAGTTTGAGTGCATTGATTGGAATCGGCATTGAGAAATATTGGCCCTGTTCTCTGGAGCGATGTCAATCAAAGGATTGATGAAGACAATCACAAGAACAAGGACGAAGAAATAGCCAGTTGGAACTAGTTTGGACTTTCATTGAAAACGAAAGGTAATTTCAATGTTAGCGCAGAGATTATTAAATAGTTTTTTTTGAATTGGGAGCGCTGGTATTTTTTTACCACCGGCCTTAAACAAGTAGGTTCTAGTCTGAGAATTAAATGAAAGACGTATTGAAATAAATACAACTTGGCAACCATTTATGCCTGTCACTTTGAAGTTAGCTAGAGTAAGTGAGGAGAAATCCGATTACAAAATAAAATTTGGGATTGGTTTCTAACCACCTTTTGAATTGTGTAAATTTGCTAGTTATTTAAGTTTTAATTTGGCATTTACAGAGATACATTTTATTTGAATCAGATCCTTGTGATTCTGGGAATTGCAGGCCCTGCCTCCATCACAATCACACATGAACACAGAAGAATACTCTGGGGAAAGCCTCAGCTAAAAACCCTGATCTTTGTAATATCATACAAGTGGAAATATGTCTGGATTAGACAAAGCTTTAGCTCACAAGCTATCCATCTCTCAGGATAATCCTACAATACAACTCACGGACTGAATAGACACAAGATATGCCTTCCCTCAACCCTCCAAGCCTCCTATTTCCTTGCGCAGTTTCTCTTGGGGTCCAATGCTACCACCTATGTGAATTGGCCTCATCACACACTCATCAAACTCAAAAGTAATTGTGCAATATCCAAGGAATGAATTCCTTCTGCATGCAAGAGATATCCTCAATGGAATACCTGCAACTGATAGTACATTGTCCCATCATCTTATCTCAACTGGGTCTCTAACTGAACTGACATGCATGAGTTATTTATGAGAGAATATTCAGTTATCTGAATTGCAGTAGTTACATGCATGCATGCATTAACTAACTGAACTCACAATCAGTTCAACAAACTGTTTGAACTAATATAACTGGAACTAACTCATGTTTAAGATAAATTCTTCGGCGTAAATCACAAGATAAATCATCTGATTTATCTTGTGATTTACGCCGAAGAATTTCTCTTAAACTTGATATGGATCACAGAAGCCTCAATTCAACAATGGAACTAACTCAGTTAACTGAGCTAAATAATTATAACTCATCCTGGTCTCCTTTAATCAAGGGATAACTTCCTCAATCAAAGGGGAAATTGTTGCATGTCTTCACATAGAGTTCATGTTTGATTTTCTACAACTAATTAACTCAAGATGAACTAATTAATTATTTTACAAATAGCTGCTAAGATCAAATTCAAATTTTAATTCTCAATTTTAGTTTAGGGACTAACTAAAATTGGAATGTACCTTGAAATGCTATTTATAGCAGTGCTATTTTTAGCACTTCTATTTTTAGCATTTCTTGTTCATATTTTCAACGCTCCCTCTCAACAAGAAAGTGATTATCAGTCACCCCAATCCTGTCTTTGTGGAACTTGAACTTGCATTTTGACAATGCCTTAGTCAAAATACCTACATCCTATTCCTCGGTCGAAACATACAGCAACGACATGATCCTCTTCACCACACAGTCTCCAAGATGATGATATTGGATATCAATGTGCTTGGACCTGTCATGAAATACTAGATTCTTAGAGAGTTTGATACGATTTTGATTATCGCAGTAGATCATAATTGGATCCATCCTCTAACCAAACAATCCCACTAGAATCTTCTGCATCCAAATGGCCTTGCATGCTGCCTGACTGGAAACCATGTATTCAGCCTCTGCTGAGCTAACTTCAACTGACCTTTGTTTCCTGCCGTACTAGGAAACTACAGTTGAAACAAGGTTGAAGATTCCTCCAGAAGTGCTCTTTCGGTTTGATGGAATCCCTACCTAATCTACATCTGTGAAGCCCTGAAGCTTCACACCCTCTATCCATCTATACCACAATCCATACTGAGATGTGCCTCTGAGGTATCTCAGCACATGCTTCACTACCTTCCAAAATAGCTTGGTAGGTTGAACCATAGCTTGACTCAGCTGGTTCACCGCAAAGCATAAGTCTGGTTGTGTGTTCACTAGATACATTAGTGAACCCACAAGCTACCGATAAACAGTAGCAGCTACTACCTCACCTAAAGTAGCATCCTCCTTCCTCCAGTTACCAACTAGAGGAGTCTGCATGGGCTTGCACTTCTCCATGTGGAACCGCCTGAGTATCTCATTGGCATATTTGTCTTGAGACACAAACACTTCCCCATCCTTCTACCACACTTCCATGCCTAAAAAGTAGTATATAAGACCCATGTCTTTAATCTCGAACTCTCTTGCAAGGTCCTCCTTGCAAGACTTGATCAACTAATCATCACTTGTCAAAATCAAATCATTCACATAAAGAACAATGATCAATGGCTTACCTTCTACCATGATGTGGTAAAGGTTTGCATATGCTTCACTCTTGGTGAAGCCCAACCCGGTGAAATAACTGTCGATCCTGGTGTACCAAGAATGAGGTGCTTGCGTCAGCCCATACAAAGCCCTCTTGAGTCGGCACACATGCGACTCACGATCAAAGGTCTCAAAACCTTCCGTCTGCTCAATGTACACCTCTTCCTCAATCTTCCCATTGAGGAACGCAGTCTTCACATCCATCTGATGGATCTTCTAACCCATCTGAGCTGATAGTGCCAACATCGATCTAATAGATGAGTACCTTGCGACAGGAGCAAAAGTCTCATCGTAGTTGATCCCCTCGACCTGTGAGAAACCACAGGCAACAAACCTTGACTTATGTTTCTCAACACTGCCATCAGCTGCCTGCTTTACCTTGTAAAGCCATCAGGAACTCACCACTGACTTGTCCTGAGGTCTTGGGACAACATCCCACATATTGTTCTGAATGATAGAGTCGTACTCCTCTACCATAGCATCAACCCAGACTGGTTGTTGCATTGCTTCGTCGAATGAATAAGGTTCGGTCTCTACACACTCCCCAGCCAGGGCCATGTAACCAGTGTACCGCTTGAGTGACCTCCTCTGTCTGCGCTGAGAAGATGGTTGTCCCACATTCTCTTGCACATCCATCATCAACCTGCCAGCTTCCCTTGAGCGTTTCCACCCATCTCTGGAAGACTCAGCATGAGTGGATGTCTCCACTCTTGGATCCTCTGCATGCAGCTGCTCCACATCAATCCGAGGCTCCTCCTCCTTAGGAACTGAAAGTTCCTCCTCTACATGCAACTTGATCTCCCTCTCAAGTGATACTCGCATGGCTTTCTGCTCGTTGAACTTCAGATCTCTGCGTACCATTGTCCTCTGACTGGTAAGCAGGAGCACCCGATAGTTGTTGGGTGTATCAGTGTACCCCACAAGTATCCCCAACTCAGCTATTGGATCTAGCTTCTTCCGGGCATCTTTGGTCATGTTAGTGTCAGCCTTTGCAGCCTTCCTCCAGTGATCAAACATGCTCTTACAAGTGATTTTAAGGTGTCAAAACCAAATTTTGTCATTTCAGTGAGTCTTCAAGCAAAATTTGGTCACTAGGCATTAGGTCTAGGGTTTGCTTTCACTCCTTTCAAAGTTGCCCAAATGTCGATCCATGTCACCATTATGTTGATTCTATAATCATTCAGAGGGTTGTCATCATCATTTCAAGTTCCATTGGGTCATTTCACACCTTGTTAATGCTTCAGTTGCGCCTAGGAAAGGTCATTTCCCTCTCCTAGGGTTTTGAAGGCAATTTCTCTTGGACGGTCAAATCATTAGAAAAATTTGTATCCAGATGTTCATACACCTTCCCCTATCCTTAATATACCTTATCGAACACTTCCCATCACTGAGATCCCCCAAATTCCTCATTTTTGCACAAACCCTAGTTTCATGCCACAACTTGGCAATTTTCTAGGTTGGGCCTGTGTTTTTCCCTTTTGGACCCCTTACCCTCACTCAATCTCTGAGATTCCACTTTCCCCTTCTTCCTAAAATCCCTCCCTACTTCCAAAAATTTCCCCAAGAATTTAGAAGCCCCTTATCCCCTTCATTTCGCTTCATTTCAACAAAATTCTTTGTTTCACACATAAGGACATGTTTCACTCAAAAGATGTTTCAGAGCAATCAAAGATGAATTTTGAAAAACTGAGAGAGGTTTTTGTCCAAAATAGGCCAAGGAAGAAAAATCTCCTTCACTTTTTACACAGGTTTCATGGTTTTAGAGAAATGTCAAAAATACAATCGCCTCAGGAGAATTGATGCACCTCTGAAGTGACCTTGGGACAATCAAGTTTTCTCCTAGTTGGTTTGGCCAAATGACTTTTTTGATGAGTCAAATGATAACTAGACACAAATATATTTCCAATGAGCTATCATCATCTCAATTTGGAGTTGAGGAAGGCATTCAAAAGTTGACTGCAACAGAACTCTGCCTTGAGGCAACCTCATTTGGCACATTTTGACTAGTCTTGGGAGATTTGCCTTTTGACAAGGAAAATGAACTCCAAATTGAAAAATTCTAGTTGGATTGGAAAGTAGACTCAAAGACCTTTCCAACGAGCTATCTTGAGCCTAATTTGGACATCGGTAAGGCCTCCAAAAGCCTCCTGCAAAATGCATCAGGGGCGCGCGGCGCATCAGGCAACATTTTATAGTGTAATTTAACACACGCGCGGCGCATCCAGAGCGCGCAGCGCGTTGGGTGAGGCGCACGGCACATAGGAGTTTATGCTTGAAATTCGCCCAGAAATCACTCAAATCACCTCTCCTCACACATAAATTCGCAGGTAGGCCTACACTCATAGCTTGTTCTTGGTTTTTGGATGGTTTATGTAAAGAAATTATGATATATTTTCCATGAAAAACAAAGTGTACAAAACCCTCCATGTTCATCAATTTGCTATAAGGATTCAAGTGCAAAGTTTGCTGTAGGGTTTTCACAAATCATTGTTGCCAAGGCTTCTTTTTCCCTTATTTTCCATTTCCTATATTTTTCCCAATTATTCCTCATCAAACCCTACATCTTCCTCTCTCAAAATCCTAAACTCTCCCTTCTAATACAACAATATCATCCCTACTTTATTTCAAAACCCTAAAAAAAAATTCCATACCCTTTCCCTTCTCTTTACCATTTTCCCATTTTCCTAATGTTTTCATTTTTCCCATTTCCCTAATGCTTCCCTTTTCCTAAGAATTCCCTCGTCATTTGTGTCCCCTTGGTCACATCATTTGAGAAAAGGTCTAAAGGTCTACAGTCATTTTGTACACAATTGTATATCAGCATATATATATTCCAGCCACCTTGTTATTAAAGAACATGTCAGAGACCGAGTCAATATATGAGTAGGATTATGATAGTGACTCTACACCAGAGGTCAATGTGCCTAATGTGCCACGGAGGTATCACAAAGGTGGAAAAAGTGGACGGCGTGTTAGGGAGGAGCCTACTTCTTTGGCTCAATTGCAAGCTTGCCCATTTGCAATGGATTGTTTTCGGCGCCAATCATATTACCAATATTGTGAGATGATCTCACAAACTCAGCATCATCAGGAACTAGTCCATCTATTTGTCCTTAACCTACAAGATGGTCATGTAAACCTTGCCGGAGTGGATTTTACCTTGTCACCCGACACTATTTCTCTATTGGGCTCGCATGCATGTTTGCAAAGCGAGAATGAAGATCCTCAAGAGGCGTTTGAGCAAAGCGCAAAAACAACGCAAAAGGCCTGATCCACTTCGAGTTTTGGCCGAGGCTTCATTAGTTGAGCATGATACATGATGGAGGGTCTTCACTCCAATTTTGGGCTAATTTGGAGAAAATTTTGTCGTTTCAAAATTTTTGGCTTGCGAAACAGGTTTTTTGGCTCTATGCGTCGCGCTCAGCACGCGACCCATAAGATGGGAAGGTCCAAATCACAGGTGGCTTACATTTTTCGATTTTTCATGATGAAATACACATTCTCAACAATTTCCAAGGCATTTCATCAAGTTTTGGGTGATCAAAAGCTCAAAAAACATCACGAAAATCACCTTTCTGCCACTTTTTGCACCAGCAGGAAGTACTTCCGGGCGAATGCACTTTTGGAGGGGAAAATGGACACCAAATTGGAAAATTCCACTTGGGTTGGAAAGTAGACATCCAGGGCTTTCCAACAAGCCAACCTGAGTTCAATTTGGATGCTGGGAAGTGCCCCAAAAACAGGTGGAAAGGCGCGCGGCGCACAAGGCTTTTTGGCACAATTTTCACCTTCCAGCTCAGAATTTCGGCCAGTTATGACTACTTTCACCTCTTGATGTGATTTTTAACCCAGATTGATGTAATTTGATGTGTATGATGTAATTTTGGCACATTTTTACTTGTTCTAGAGGATTCATTCACTAAAGGTGAAAATTAAATGAATGAATCAGTTTCCTAGCATATATGGGTAAGTTGTTTGACTACCTAGATTTCAGTTCCTTGTTTAGAATTAGTTCAAAAAGCTCCTAGAATGATGAGCTCGACCCCTAGAGGCAATGAAAGGGGTTAGTATGGTCTATATGATGTAATTTCTAAATAATTTTCAGGGGTTGGAGAGGTTGGACTCTTGGGAATAGCTTGAGACTATATTGTACATATCTTATCTGCATTTTTGGCAAAGGAAAGACCAAGGTTTTGCAGCACTATTTGGGA
>APFE030631725.1:0-13951 GCA_000404065.3 Pinus taeda | reverse complement strand
ATGAAGGCTGCCATAGAAGAAATCCTGCTCCAAGTAGAAAATCAGCTCCAAGAAGAAATGTAGCTGATGGCAAAAAGGCAAGAGGCAATGATGATCATCAAAGGATCTCAAGGCAGCAAGGCTTCAAAAGTACATCAAGGAAACCTCCATCTCCCAGGTACCGAAGTTCATTTTTTGGTTATTGTTATTCTTGTTCAAACTTTGGTCATATGGCAAAAGATTGTAGAACATTTCATGGAGATAGATGTTGTGGTCCCCGACAGTCTCCAATAAATAATTTTATAAGAAGAAATCATGAATTTTTATTCATGAAAAATGTTGAATGTTTTAAGTGTCATGACATTGGGCATATGGCACGAGACTGTAACTTGACATGGGCTTCTACACAAGCTAGACCCATGCAAAAGAAGAAAGTTACACAAGTATGGAGAAGGAAGGAAAGGCAATCTGAAAATGCCTTGAACTCCCGAGTGGATCCAAATTTGTTTTGAGAAAAATCTGCCAAAAGAAGACAAGCACATATTAAAGGGGAGCTTGTAATTTTTGTTGCTGAACTGTCTTAACAGTCACTCTTTGATGAAGACTTTTTAAGGGACAAATATGAAGTTAAATCTGCCATAACAGCAGAGAAGAAAAAGGGGCAGCGCTCAAATGTGAAGTGTAGCAGCGCAATAAGAAAAGTATGCAAAGCATGGAGATCCTCACAGCAGTGGGAAGATAGAACATAAAACAGCAGTTTTTGAATTTTTGTTATGGAGCACATGCATTTAAATGCATAGCTATGGAAGGTAGTTTCCTTCTATGTAATGTGAGAGAACATACTCACAGCAGAGTGAGTACAACAGCAGTAAAAAAAATGTAATGTTTTTCTTCATATGCAATTCAGCATGCAAAGAAATGCATAAAGAGAAACAGGGACAGCAGATTTTTAATGCTCATGGGCGAATGATAAAGTGTGGTAGCAGAAAAATGAAAGGAACTGCACAGCAGTGCATTGAGTAAAAAAATGATTGAAGACTAAGATTATGTGAAGCAAGGGTGTAAAGAAAAGGCAGCAGTCCATGTTAATTTATTTTGTTTTGTTGTGTGGAGAATGCAGCGCAAAACAACGTGAGGATGATTTCTCTCTATGTGTAAGTAATGGAGAGTAAAGAGTTAGTGTATGGGCACACAACAGTGTGATGAAACAAAAGGCAGCCACAGTGCAAATTGCAGAGGCAACGCAGCAGCAAATAAAAACCCAGGATGACAGAGTCTATGGTTATGGGTATGGACAGCAATGCATAAGAAAAGGCAGCAGCATGATAGCAAGAAGGAGAAGCACAATAGTGCGAAAAAAATTAAACCAAAACTAAGAGAGTGCAGAAATGTGTATTTACACAACAATGCAAATAAGAAAAGTCAGCAGCTTGAAGTTTTTGGACAGCAGCAGATGGAAAAGAAATTTTTCCTTTACAGCAGTGTAAATTTGTAAGGTGGGATAGAGTAGTTGTTCCAGAAAAGACAGAGTATTATGTCTTTGAAGAATGCACAACAATGCAGAGTTTACAAAGAAATGTAAGTGAAGTGCAGCGACACAACAGCAAGTGTAGACACAACAGTGTGGGGTAGACGCAACAAAGAAGATGGCACAACAGTGCAGGAGAGAATATGCAGCAGCATAAAGTTTTGTTGAAGAAATGAAAGGTAATGGACAGCAGTGTTTGGCAGTAATCCCTCAGTGAGAGGAAGTGAAGCTCTTAGTGAATCCCTCTGTTAAAGAGGAAGGTGCTTTTCAGCACAATGTCATGGTAAATCCCTCTATCACGATGAAGGTGCTCTTAAGCACAGGTAAATCCCTCTATCAAGAGGATGATGCTTTTCAGCATAGTTTCAGGTTAATCCCTCTGTTAAGAGGAAGACTCTTTTGCAACAGCAGCATGTCAAGGAGTTGAGAAAGTGTTTGGGTAAGATTGAATGCCCAACAGGTGAAATTAAAGGGGAGTGTTGGAAATGGTAATTTCCCCTGTGCGTAGGCCAACAGTTAAACCGCGCGGACCAGCAGTCAACGCACGGAGAAAACCACCCAGCTGCAAACTAAACCGCCAGTATGATATCGCACCACTCTTCGGGCTGAGGTTGTTTCCGGACAGTGTGGTCCGATGCCGACATGTGTCCAGCAGTGATGCACGCATGACGTAAGCCTCAGGCCTCCATCGGAAGGTAACCTGCTGTCAACTCAACCTGTCCGATATCCGTCTGATCATGAGGCTTCTCTCTCCGCTGTTTGATTGTCTGGAAAGGTCTCCGCTGGTTAAGGTGTCTGAAGTACATACGGCCTGTTTGAAAAATTAATGCAGCATGGTTGTATTTACATAATCGCCCATACCCTATGATTAATGATTACGACATGTCTTTGGTAAAACATTTAATGTTTTTTATGGGGCGTAATGCTTAGCTTATACAAGAGTATGGGGGTATGTAATTTTATTAAAATTACATATGAGTCATATGACATTTTTTTTATGAGAGCGTTGACTCCGTGTAAAAAAAAAATCGCACACGGTGAATTGTGTGGTGTTGGCTCCAGCCAATGAAAACCGGAGGAGAAGAACAGAGTATATTGCACACGGTAGAAAAACCTCAGTGTGTGGCAGCAAGTAAAATACAGGTGGAGAAGAACAGAGTATATTGCACACGGTAGAAAAACCTCAGTGTGTGGCAGCAAGTAAAATACAGGTGGTCCGCAGCACCAATAAAAAGAATGTGAAAAATGCACACGGTGAAAATGGTATGTGAATTCGCAGCAGCGAATATAAAATACACAGATTAATTTTGTATTGCAGGGAAGGAATGCACAGAAGTGCAAAAGTTTTTTTTGGGTTTGAAATGTAAAAGGAAAATGCAGCAGCAGTGAAAAGAATTTATTTTGTCTTAGTAATGTAAGAAGTAAAAAGGAATGCACAGCAGTGCAGAGGAGAAAGTAAATGAAGAAAACCAGTGGGTTGTTTTGTTTTCAAATCCATGGATTGTTTCACACAGGTGAAAAGGTAAATGTGTAATTCCCTGTAAATTTTGTTTTCACACAGCAGTGAATGTAAATGAAATATTTACACACAGTGGTGTAAAATTTCATAGGAGGCAGAGTAAGTTTTGTGAAAATGTTTTGGTGAATCCCTCTGAGTGAAAGAGGATGAATATGTCTCTGTAAATTCTCAGGTAAAACAGAGTTTTGGTTTAATGTTGTTTTTGGTAAATCCCTCACAGCAAAGAAGATGAATGTATATCAGTCATTTTATTTTAATGAATGGAAATCTTTTATGGTGGTGCATTACTCTGTTCAGTGAATTTTTTTTTAAGGGTAAAGATCCTGGAGTACAGCAAAGGTAACAGAGCATTGACTCTGTGTTCAGTTAATCTTTTGTGGTTTTGGTATTTTCCCATTCCATTGCAAACAGAAAAAAATACCCAACAATGAAGCAGCAACTCCTACGCAGATATGCACCAGCAAGCCTTTCTACGAGCTCTCTAGACGGATTGAAAACATGGTAAGTTCAATCCTTATTTATTTCCTAGTGTCCACAACGGCTATGCCTTTTTCAATTCACTATTTTCCAGAACACATGATAGCCGTTTTACGTCCACGATCTTTTACGCCCACGATCTTTTACGCCTATACATTTGTGTTTTAAACGCTTTCTCGACTGGTCCCCACACTGCTGACCTGGCTGATGGCCGTTTTCAAGTTGGGAGTGCCATTGTTCCATTTATTTCATGTTAACATCCAAATTAGAAAGTTTAGTTTTATATATAGTAAAAAGTCATTAATAAAAAGCATCTAAAGCATCCCAATCATCTGGTTCGTTAAGAAAACCCAACAGCTTTGCACGAGAATTTCAAGAAAAGCATCTCAGGCAAGTTAGGGACGTTGTAGTCGGCTCAATCATCTTCATCTTTTTCGTTAATGCTTGAAAAGCCGATTTGTTTCTTCATTTGCTATTGTAAGGAATTTCATTGTATTTGAAGTGGTCGATGTCTATGTTTATGTCTGTTGTTCCGGTGTCTATGTTTATCTCTGTTGTTCCAGTGTCTATGCCATGATTAAATCTGGATTTGATGATCATCAATGCAGGTATTTAGAGTGGACAAGACGTTGTTGTTCGATGTCATCAATGGAGGTATTTAGAGTGGAGAGGAGGGAACTAGAGAGTCATAATAGTGATATTTTTTGCACTCAGATGTGTTTCTTGTATTTTCTTTATATTCATATTCATTATTTAGTATGTGGTTGCATAGATTAAACTAGAAAATTCAATTTTCCTGTCTTTCCTCATCAAAACCCATAACCCACGCTATCAATCTGTGATTCCTATATCTAACAAAGTACCACCTTCATCTTCTTTGCTATATCCAGTAAAGTACCTTTATATTGATTCCTATATCTAACAAAGTACCGCCTTCATATTCTTTGCTTCCAGTAAAGTACCTTTATATTGATTCCTATATCCAGGAAAGTACCTTTTATATAACTATAGTCATTGTTCTATGTCATTTTTATGCTATAAAGTAACTGCAGGACAAGACCAATTTCATATAATTTAAGGACAAGATTTAATTCTCTTTTTCTATGGCTCAAAATAACGATGCCATCGTTCACTAACCATCATTATAATTTCTAGACCGTGACCATCGTTCTAATGTTTAAACCATGATAGGCTTTCTTTGTCCACGTGCACGCAGTCAAGTCATCATCGTGCTTGTGCTTTTTGTTACTGCTACAACTTTAACATGGCGGCTTAATCATTCAGGGGATGTCTGGACTTCTTTCTTTTCACTGACCATGCCATTATCTCCTTCCAAAAGCCTTTTTTGGGGAGGTGTATTTAATTTTATATATGAATTTTATAATTAATATATTCTCAACATTTTTATATCATTATATATTTTAAACTTTAATTTTGAACTCTTATCTCACTGTGTATTTTAAATTTTTATATAAATTATTTTCTTCCATTTTATACATTTCCTTTTTCATTTTCTCTTTTTTAAATATTTGATTTTCTTATTTTAAATATTTAATCTAATTAAATAAATACTTATATTAATTAATTTATATATCAAATTAAATTAATACCATATAAGTAAAGTTATTGTTCTATATTTGATCTTATATTTTGTCATATTTGATTTATATTTATATAGTTATTAGTGAATAATTATTTTAGTTAATTATTATATTTGAATTGTTTAGTTATATTTATGTTTGTATAAATATTTATTGATTTGAAATTATATAATAATGAAAGGAATATTTTTGTGAAATGAATTTTATTATTTATAATTAGTTGTTTGTAATGTGAAAGGATATCTTTGTATTATTTTATTATATGTAATTATTTATCTTTTGGAAATTCGATGATATAAAATAATCTATTCATGAGTAGAATTGTTTTATTTCTATAAGAAATGTGAAATGGATGTGTTTTTTTATATAAATGTGAAAAGAGGCTTAAAAGACAAAGGGAGAGAGGGAGGGAGGGAGGAAGGGATGGAGGGATATGTAGAGTGAGAGGGCAGGAGTACAGGAAGGGGGACAAGACAGGAAGGGGGACAAGACAGGGCAGGAGAGGGGGAAGGGGAGATGGCGGGAGAGGTGGAGGTGGAGGTGGAGGTGGAGGTGGAGGGGGAGAGAGGGAGAGAGAGGGAGGGAGGGAGAGGGAGAGGGTGGAGAGGAATAGATAGAGGGAGAGAGGGGAAGGGGGAGAGAGATGGGGCAGGGGAGAGGTAGAGAGAGAGTTGGGTGGGAAAGGAGGGGTAGGTGGAGAGAGAGAGGGGGGGAGATGGAGAGGGAGAGGGAGAGGGGGATATGGGGAGGGAGACGAGGGGAAGAGGGAGCGGGAGGGTGAGAAGGAGCGGGAGGACAAGAGAGTGACAAAGGGGGAGGGAGAGAGGGAGACAGAGATAGAGAGAGCAGGAGAGGGAGAGAGAAAAGAGAGAGAGAGAGAGAGAGAGAGAGAGAGAGAGAGGGGGGGGGAGGGGAGGTGGAAGGGAGAGGGAGAGAGAAGATAGATGGGGGGGAGCGTGAAGGGAGACGGAGAGGGAGGAGGAGGGGGATTGGGAGGGAGAGACGGGGAGAGAGAGGGGAAGTGGGAGGGGGAGGAAGGGGGAGGGACAGAGAGATGGAAAGAGAGAGAAGGGGGGATAGAGAGAGATGGGTAGAAAGTAGGGGAGAGGGTGAGGGGAAGAGAAGGGGAATGGTGATGGGGGCGGACGGGGTGGTAGATGGAGAGAGGGAGTGACAGGGGGAGTGGGAGAGAGTAGTAGAAGGGGATGAGGATGGGGAGATGGATAGGGAGAGAGGGAGAGGTGGAGAAAGAGAAGGAGAGGGGGAATGATAGGGGGAGAGAGTGGGATAGGGGGAGCGGGAGAGAGAGAGAGAGGGTATGGGAGAGGGAGAGGGAGATGGAGATGGGGAGAGGATGGGAGAGGGAGAGGGTGTGAGAGGAAGAGGGGGACTGAGATAGGGGGAGACAATTGAAGAGGGAGAGTGAGGGGGGGGGAGAGAGAGGGGGGGAAGAGGGGGTGAGAGAGAGGGGGGGAAGAGAGGGGGAGAGGGAGAGGGAGAGTGGGCAAAAAGAGGAGGGGGAGAGATAGAGAGATATAGAGAGAGGGAGAGATAGTGGGAGAGCGGTGGAGGAAGGTAGGGAGTAGGAGTGGGAGGGGGAGAGTGCGGGAGAGTGGGAGGCAGAGAGGGAGAGGGAGAGAGGGGGGGTTAGGGAGAGAGTGGGAAGGGGAGAGGGAAAGAGAGAGAGGGAGGGAGAAAGATTTTATTTGTGTAAACTCTTTATTTTCCACCTTTTATATACTGCACGCATGACATAGTAACTTAATAAATCTATAATTCTAGGGAAAATAACCATCATAGTATATATTTCATATTTAAAGTATATTTTATTAGATATTTTGTGATGAAATTTCCATTGTAATGTCCTTGATAGTTTATGAATCATATTGGTATAAGAGCAAGTGACTTGGGGTGTTTTATGGGAAGATGCAAGGGATCGAAATTGGTTTAAGCAGAAAAAACTCAACCATGGTAATTCAATCTATTAATAACTCTAAAGATGTGGTAGAGGAGAGGATCTTAAGGCTATAATAATAGATCATAGATACCATTCATAACATGAAGCTCCTTATGGAAAATCTAGTGAAAAATTTAAGAATATGAGAAGATGGAGGCTCCAATTTAGAGGTCAGTTCATAGGGGAAATTAGGGGACATGGATGAACCAAAGAGGAAATCTAAGAAATAACATGAAAAGGAACAACACAATTCAAGTGTCATGAACCATTCACAATTCTTGTTCAATAGGTAATAAAAGGTCTACATCAAGACATATCAAGGTGAGATCAATGGTTTGAAGTTAAACCAATAATTATAACTGTTAGAGGTTTATTTTAGAGTTCGCCACATATATGCACGACCTAAATTTGATTTTATCATTTGATATTATAGGAACATCCCTTAACATTCTAGGAAATCCATATGAAAAGCTTAAGACTAGAGGATACCCTCTAGTGATTAAGTGGGAAGATTTCAATACTATCATAAAGTAGTTTTATCGTATTGGGTATGTATGAGACTAGTGGATCTAGAAGAATTACTTCGGGTAGATATAAGGGTTGAGTGGATAGGAGTACACCATGGAATTTAGGAAGATGGAGATAATTTTGAGTATTGCAGCAAAGAACCCATACATGTTTCTCAACTATATGGGGGGTATAAAGAACCATCAGTGGAAGAAACAAATGTCATTTAAACTAATAGTGAAGAATGAGGATTATGTGCAGGCACAGTACTAAGATAAAATAAGGGAAATCAACTAGGTTAAAGTAAAAAGAGCAACATAGAGCTTCCTAGAAGGGGAAAGAAAAAAATATAACAGTGATAACACCCTAGTGCAAATATCCTAGCAACAATTATAACCACTATAACATCTATGGTCATATAGAGGAGAAGTGTTGGAAATTTCATCTAGAGATAAACTCAAAGAACCAAAATAAATATGCTAAGAAGAATAATCTCATGGCCATAGATTCAATTAATTAGTTGGAAAGAAGCTCGTATGTGGACGAGGAAGAGAAAGAAATGATCATTCTCTTCCATATAAAGACATGAACAAAGAAGGCTAAAATTGATGTTCTATTCAACTCGAGATTATAGGAAAATTTCATAGCAATAAATCTAGTCTTGAAACTGGGACTCGAGACTCATGAGCATCCTAGCCCATAATGATTAATATGTGTCAACATGGAGGCAAGGGTAAAGGTAAAAAAATAGTGCAAAATCAAAGTTTCTATTACTGTTCATTTTCTTGTTGAAGTAGAATTAGATGTAGTTCCACTTGATGTATATGGACTGGTAGTTGGAAGTCCCTATATGTACATGTTTGATGAAATCTTCATGTAGAAAGCCAATTAGTATCATCTCATCAAGGATGGAAATTCCTTCACCATAAACACATATAATGGAAACTCCAATTTTTTGTTGGTAAGTGACAACCAAGCCATGAAACTAATTAGTTCTAGAAAGAAGTATGTTTTACTATTTTTTAGATGAAACCAATATGTAGAAGATTCAGTGAGAGAAAATTCATCTTTCAAGGGGTGTTCTAAGGAACAAAACCAACAAATGGAAGAATTGATATAATAATACAAGTGTGTGTTTTAAGATGCTAAAGGGTTATCATCAAGAGCGAAGTTTGTTGATTTTATTGTAGCTTCAATAAGTATTCAAGTTAGCCCAAAAGAAAGAAATTAAATTTCAAATTTTCACCTCCAAAAGTAGAAGTAATATCCATATTTTTCAATTCATCTAACCCCAAAAGAAACAACTATTGGAGCTCATTAATTCACTATATAAAAGAACTCAAATTCCTCCTCAAAGAACATTATTCAGATCACACACACATAACATCTTATATCCATCTGTGTAAAGGAGACATAAGAAAAGAAGGCTGAAGTTGACCAAGATGGTCTAGCATATGACCAAGCTCTTATTCTGCCTTTGTTTGACCTCGCACATATGGAAGAGGTCGAAATTTTGTGTGCATGCTTTTGCGGAAGGAAATTTAATTTCTATGGAGGAATAGGAGGCTGAAATTTGCCCTACTCAAGTAGAGTTGATCAAAATATTCTCGAAAGTAGTTTGGTTGTTTTAAGGGTAGATTGACCAGGTTTGACCTCGGTTAGATTACTAGTCAAATTGAATTTATTTTGACTAGAAATATGAAATTGTATCTCTTGTTGAATTTTGAATAATTTCTCTAGGAAAAGGTTGTTGGGTTTTTGTCCCTAGTTAGGGTTTTCTCATGGTAAAAAATTGTCTCTTATGTTTAGCTGACTCTTCATGATCCTGCTGTCATTATTGTTTTATTATTGAGATTCCTTATGTATAATTGATTAAAGATGAATGTGATATAAGATGAATTGGTTAATGAATCATTAGAAAGTAATTATCATTCTAGGAAATCATGAAAATTCAACACGGTATCAAAGCCAATTTAAAGAGAATCATTTAAGGGTGTAACCCTAGTCAAGTCATGGATGGTTTTTGATGAACTTTGTATGAAACATTGTATGGAGAACAGGGACCAAGATTATTATTTGAGACACAAACTCAACCTTATCTAAGTCAAATTTGAACTTGTGTTCAGGCCTCGGTAGCCCTCTAGAGGCCGCATCAAGAGGCATCAAGCCCTAGTCTGAATTTAGAGACTATATAAAAAGTGAACTTGTAAAGAGAATCAACCTTTGTCTGAGAAAATATTAACCTAAATTTTGTCATGGTTAGGGTAGTCCTAAGTGCACTTTTGGAGGTCGCCTTGAAGGTTATTTTGAGCTTATATAGGACAAATGTGATTTCGACCTTACCATTGTTGTTGTGAAATCTTGGACAAGATTTAAAAGTCATTTTATTTATACTTTAAATTTGATTTGTAAGGTCACTATACCCATGTTTTTGTACCATATAATCAACATTGGTTTTTCTAGTAATGACATTATCACAATTTTGAATATGGAAGTTCGATAAGGCATAAATGCAAGATACAACTTGTTAAGTAGGATGAATCAATTATGTTCCATACACTTGTGAAGTGTGATATGTTGAATTGAAATTATTGTACGAACATGTGTAGAGATACTTCCATATGTGGTCAGAATACTGTTGTATACCTTATAGTATTCTGGAAATATCTTGTATGATTGAGGTGTCATTGCTTGATGTTACGGATTGAATCGAATGAAAAAAGGTTATTCACCTACAAAGAAACAAATTCCAATTAGCACATGACAAAGTTTGTATTTAGAAGTCCTATGTTTTTTTTTTTTGCCACAACACCCCTATAATTTTGAAACCTTTTATGGGGACCCTCCATGTAAATATTTGTGAACCAGATTATTTAATGCTTTAATTTTGTTAATTTTGTGATATTTTAGCTTTTCTTATATTTTCATTTTGATTGCTCCATTGCATGTGTTTTGTTGCAATATTCCAATGGATAAAATTTCGTCTCATTATAACTTACAATTTGGAAAATATCCTCAGTCAAAGTTTGGTTGAATTTCATTACCTTAGTGTAAAATTTGTAAATTTGTATTTCATTATACTTTTATAAATTGTATATAAAATTTATATCGATATGTAATATTTTTTTATTAAATTTATTTAACTTTAATTGATTAAGTTAATTAAATTAATTATTTATAAATATAATTTTAACTATTTAACAATGACATGGAGTATTCTCCCCGAGTTCCCTGACTCCTTAGAGGTATTCAAATTTCATTTTTTTTCAAAAGCACTCGGGTTCACAATACTTTGGGATGACGTGGGAGGAGCACAAAGAGCATTCAACAAAAATTATAATTAAAAGAGGAGATTATATTTATTAATGGGTAAATCAAAAGTACCTTTGGAGTGGTGGAGTGCTCATACTCCACTCACGGGCCTCCACCCACTCCCTCATTTATTCCTTCACATGTACATGCATCCCCTCATTTACTTTTACTTTCAGACCATAAAAGCATTAAAATCATCCTATTTGGAATTTTTATATTTATTTTTTATTAATTTTTTTTTTTTTTAATTTATTTTAACATTTTATTTATTTAAACATAACATTAATAAAAAACATCTTAAGACTATGTATTTTCCAACTCTTTTCTAATATTGCAATCTACATTTTGGAGGCCAATATCTTGAATTTTTCACAATGAAAATGAGCACATGAGGGCTTGTTGGAAATATTATATCATCAAGAAGGATATGGGAGTGGTTGTATGACCAATTTGGTCATTAACCACTCCAAAAAATAACATAATCTACAAGTATGAATTTGCAACCAAGAATCAATTTATGAGTTTGTTTTGGAGAATTTTCATTGCTCCAAAGTGGCTTGTTGTTCCAAATTCATTTAGAAGATCATTTTTTCGAATCTTCTCTTCAAACGAAAGCAAGGGAAAACTTAGATTTGGTTGTATTAAATTATTAAATTAAATTTGGATCACTTAGTTTGTTTTTCACAATTTTGGAAATCTTAGTTTTTCTCCATTTTAATAGGTTATTTTTTATTTTATTATTGGTTCTTTGTAGCGCTTGGTAGAGATGATGTGGCAAAGAAATCTTGGAGCAAAGGGATTTCCCTAGTAAAGAAGAGAAATTGAATCTTTCCAACTAAAATCAAATATCTCAATCATTCTTTCAACAAATCTTCTTTTCAGGCATTTCTTTTTGTAATTATAAATAACAATTAGGACATGGAGAAAAGGCTTCCAATTCTTTGCAAAAAGAGAGTTTTTTGCACTACTGTGGAGGATTGAATTTTTTATAAACTTGGATATATTTGGACTAGATCTTGAGAGATGTATTCTAGTTTCAAAATTTCATGATATCATGGAATTTTTTTAGAAATCATGTACTCAAAAGCTATGGTTAGGTATGCAAACTTTTTGCACTAGTCTCAAAGTTAGAGGTTGATTGAAGGTCTTCATTTAAATTTAATTGTGGTTGAATCATTAGTTGACATAACTATTTGATTATTGTGCTTTACGCTATTACAAATTTCAGTTAATTGTATGCTTATCTAAACATTGAAAACCTATATTTTAATGATGCCTCTTATTCACATTAAATATAGGCAATGAATTTGAATAGTTATGCATGTTATCACTTATAACTATTTAGTAGATTGATGACAAGTTTATCTTGAGTTTAATCATGATTGTATTATGAGAACTATTTTTTTAATGCAATTATACCACTTAATTTGAATTCATTTTATTTGAATTTAGAGGTATGTGCAATAGGATAACTATTTATTGGTAGTTGAATGTATATATTTTTCAATTAGTAGCAAGTACTGGAACTATTTCCTTGGCTTATTATCTTGATTTTTATTCTAAATTCAAGTTCGTCCGAAATTCAATATTTTTCGCTTGATTGAGAGGAGAACTAATCCTTCATTTAATCGTTAGATCTAATCTATCCTTTTTATTGTTTTCATAATAGATTATATTGTATTTCCATTTAGATTTATATTTAGATTTAGTTCTCATCTTTTAGAAGTTTCCTACATAGGAGAAATTGCATTGGTGGTTTGGTTGAGCCCTTATATCAGCTTAAGAACTGCTTCATTGCAAGCATGCTACAAGACAATAAGTTTGATTGACTTTTCTTGTTGATAAGTTATTAGAAACACCACAAGTCAATAGGGAGAGAGAGGGTAATTTGACCCATTTGAACCAGTCAGAATCACCATCTCAAAAGGATAAGGGATTCATTAGGACCATGACTAAGTGATCTCCCCATTATTGATTTCAGTTATTTTTTGCCATCAACAGGCTTGAAGTCTAGGATCAGAAAAACCTACGGTTTATGGTTAAAATCCTAGATCTAGAGCTATTAGATCTATTAGATCTAGATCTATTAGATCTATTAGATCTAGATCTATTAGATCTAGAGCTATTAGAAACCCTAGCTCATGCAAGGAAGGGAAGAAAAGGAACATGTTGATTATGAGGATGAGGATGATGAGTTCGCAGATGGATTTCAATGATTCCTGCAAGGAGGAAAATATCAAGACGGAGTTGACAATTCTCAGAAAGATAAGTACTCTGTATATCTATTCCTTGATTATTATTGTTTTACTATTAGTTAGACTCATATCTTTGTTTCTCTTCTTGGTTTATAATATTTCTTCCATGGCCTCCTAGTGAGGATTGAAGGTACATTGTGAAGGTTGACGAGGCTCTAGCAACAAATGGAAGCACTGGAAGAATGAGGAAAAAATTGTGACAAGAGGGGTCTTCCAAGATCAATAACTTTTGTTCAAGAGAGAAATTGTACTAATCGTACCTGATGACCACAAGAGCTCCTAGCTCAGAGGCAACGAGTAGGCCAACAAATTTGAAGAACGCTATGATGGAGGAAATTTTGTCAATGACAAGTCATTGGTGACCTCCAAGTGAATCTCAAGATGAAGTATGAGGTAGATGGAAGCAAAGAGAAGTACAAGGAAATATTCATGAGGATTCTTCGAGAAAGAGGGAGAGGATAATGTGGAGACTCCAGTTTCCAGGTACACTTATGTTACAACTATTATTTTTCATGCTTCTATTATTTTTCGTGCTTCTATTGTTCAATGTCATCAATGGAGGTATTTAGAGTGGAGAGGAGGGAACTAGAGAGCCATAATAGTGATATTTGTTGCAGTGAGACAAATATTTGTTGCAATCAATTTTCTTGTCCTTCTTCAACAACCCACACCTTCATCTTCTTTGCTATATCCAACAAAGTACCATCGTCATCTTCTTTGTTATATCGAGCAAATTACCTTTATATAATTGTAGTCATTGTACCAATTTCATATAATCTGAGGACAAAACCAATTTCATATAGTCTGAGGAAAAGA
>APFE030631724.1:0-22862 GCA_000404065.3 Pinus taeda | reverse complement strand
ACCCAAACCCCTGTCCTAACTAGCCCTCAGTTTGATAGAGACTTCATCATATTTTCCTTCGCTTCTGAGCATACAATTACTGCAGTTTTACTACAGAAAGATGATCTAGGGAATGAAAAACCCATAGCCTTCTTCAGCAAAGCTCTAAGAGATGCACCCCTCAAATATCAGATTATGGAAAAACAAGCTTATGCCCTGGTCAAAGCTATTAAAGACTTTAGGATTTATATCCTCTATTCCCATATAATAGCCTATGTGCCAAGCCCAGTAAAGAATATACTTACACAAGAGAAATTTGGAGGGCAAAGAGGCAAGTGGATTTAAATATTTTGGAATTTGACATAGAATTAAAGCCTACGAAACTCATTAAAGGGGCAAGGCTTGCCAAATTGATGTCTGAAACAAATTTCCAAGCCTTAGACATTAACCAACTAGACAGTGAACCGGAGCTGGCGACTCCAAAGATCAATGTAGCCTTTGAGCAATCCCCCTGGTACTCTGATATCTGCTATGTATTGCAAAACCTGTGTGCTCCCCCAGGACTGTCTAGAACCAAATGTAGGTTTTTAAAAATGAAAGCCTCAAAGTTCTGTGTCATGGAAAAAAATTTGCTTTGGAAAAACCATGAGGGTATCTTGCTAAGTTGTTTGGTTGAGAGTGAAGTCAACAAAGTCATGGAAGAGTTTCATGCAGGAGACTGTGGTGGGCATCTATACTAGAAATCCACTGTGAACAAGATACTAAGAGCTGGATATTACGGGCCCACTATTTTCTCTGATGTCAAGAAATTTACCACTGCATGTCACAAATGTCAAGTGTTTGAAGGAAAGAGACAACTGTTGCATCTACCCCTAAGGCCTATTGCAACAGAGAGACCATTTCAGCAATGGGGCTTGGATTTCATTGGAGAAATCAATCCCTCCTCTTCAGGCTAGCATAGATGGATTCTTACAGCAACAGATTACTTCACAAAGTGGATTGAAGCAATCCCATGCAGACAAGCAAATGACTCTACCATTATACAATTCCTCGAGACAAATATCCTGGCTAGATTTGGTTGCCCTGACAAAATAATAACAGACAATGCTGCTGCATTCAGATCTAAAAAGATGGTCAGTTTCTGTAAAAAATTTCGCATTACCCTGGGCCACTCTATTGCATATTATCCCCAAGGCAATGGGCTGGCAGAATCATCAAACAAGAGCTTGGTAAATATGATCAAGAAAATATTAGAGGAGAACAAGAGAAATTGGCACAAAAAACTAGTCAATGCATTATGGGCAGACATATTAACAACCAAAAGATCAATTGGGGTCAGCCCATATGAGTTAGTCTATGGTTTAGAGGCCAAATTCCCCTCATCATTAGGGATCCCTGCTATGAAGATACTCCAGGAGTGCCAAGCTGAGCCAAATGATATACAAAGAAGAATAAATCAGATTGTATGTTTGCAGCAAACTAGGGAGGAAGTTTATAACAGAGTCCAAGTTTTATAGGAAAAGCTAAAAAAGGCTTTTGACAGAAGGACCAAAGCAGAGGATTTCAACATAGGTGACAAGGTCCTCAAGTGGGATTCAAGGAGAGAGAGCAAGGGAAAGCATGGAAAGTTTGACTCCCTTTGGAGAGGACCATTCCTAATACAAGCAGTACAAGGGAACAATACCTATTTCCTTCAAGATCTGAACAAAACTGACTTAGATGAAGGGCCTGTCAATGGCAGGATGCTCAAGCACTATTTTGACTACCTTCCATGAATACAGCTGACCTACTTTTGTACATAGTTTGTTGTATATAGACTCTGTATGTGTTGTATATATTGTTGTTTTTGAAGCATGAAAATAAGGTCATTTCGAGGGACATTGCAGATAAGGAGTAGAATTGAAAGACATCCTATGTTTCAATACATCAGCCTACATTTTGAGGAATCCAGGGTGACAAAACTCCAAAGTTACAAAGCAATAGCTGAAGGGCCTAGGCATATTGACCTGCTGTTCTTGGCCTTTCAGGAAGAAAGACCATCCCCATGTGGAGCCACTGTTGGATACCTATACCAATAGGTTTCATATTTCATGATTGGCAAATGTAAGTGCCCAAATATGCTCCATTTTTGCTGCCACAAAGGTTCCATATTGCAAAAGAAAGTAAAAAGGTGTATCTAGGTTTCATGTTCACAAAAGTTTATGGATGATCCAACAGCCAACTGGATCATGCCATTGTTTCAATTTTTTGTGTATTAGAGAATGAAATCTGTCCAAACTGTTTAATCTGCAGATCAGTAGCTAGGTAGAGAAACTAAGGTTCCCAACTTCTTAATCTGGGACTTTGGAAGGAATAAGGTTGTATTAGATAGGAAATGAAAGCAAAAAAGCCAATGAAAAGAAAAGGGCATACAAAGGGTTTGCAAGTCCAAATGCACCCTCCAAGAAGAAATAAAAAATGTTAGGTGAACTAGTTGGGTAGGTAGATGGGGTTGCAGAAGTGATGTTTATTCAAAGGCCAAAGTTGTTGAGCAACATCCAAACCTACAATACAGTGGAGCATGACTAACTCCCTCTCCCATGTGTATATCACTCATTACTAACACCCCTTCATCTACTGGTTCATAGAACAAACTCAAAGCTTTGTGATGGTACTGATGGCCTTCAAAAGCCACATTTTCTGTGTAAAACTCTTTTCATTTTCATCTACTCTTGACTCCCAGATATTTTCAAGAAATCATATTGGCGCTAGCCCTCATCCATATGTCCCCTCCATATTAACAATTAACTCTACTACTTAGCTCCCTATACTCCATTATCCCTACTATTATAACACCATGGTGTATAAATCCCCCATTGTATAAGTATTTCCCCCTGGTACTATAGCCATAATCTTCACTCCCTAGGAATTGAGTTAACACCTGGTTAAGGTCAAGAACCCATGTTCCACCTTTTGCTCCATCTCAACCGGTTTCCCTACCCAAAAGTTCCATTTTGACCTTAAAAACCCTTGAAGAAAACCTTTGAGTCCCCTAAAAAACCCCCCAAGGGAGGAAAAACTATGGAAATGTCCTTCTCCTGCCTTATCCTAAGGTCGAGAGCCAATTTTCCCTTTCACGTTGTATAAAATCCATTGGACCCCTTTCCCTATAGTTTCTGCCTTCATAAAGATTTATACCCAAACTTTGCATAAAACCCGCAAAATTCATATTTTTCTAAGGTTGGTGGACTAAATTACTTTTGTAAAGAAAATCATAAAAAACCCCCAAAAATTATTTGGCACATGGAGGGGCCTACCGGTCACGAAATGCCGAAAAATATTGTTTTTTAAAACCCGCCCGCTGGCCGCTATCTCCCTTGCAGATTACCTGTTCGATGACCGTCAGATGGAACCTGTCCCAGATCTACGGCACGCAGTGTTTTCGGGAAATCCCGACGTCCGAAAATTAATAAAGGCAGGTGTTAAGAGCCCGTGCAAGTTGATCGCCCGATAGCCGTTAGATCGCGCGCCCAAGGATCAACAACTCACATCAATATCGGAGGGCCCCCAACGTCCGACAGATACCTTCCGATATCTGTCAGACGCTTACGTCACGCGGGGACAGTTGTCACGCCCAAATCCCATCGGAGCCCCGTCTGACAGTTTCTTCGTCGTGCAGGAAGGGTCCCGATATGGCGACACCTGTCCCGCCCACGTCCTCGTCCTGCTGCCATGCACGTCACCACCACGTCCGCTCACCTCGTCCCTCATTCGCCCACCTGGCCGCCACCTCATCGTCCCCGTGGATTGGTCTTAGGCCGCCACATCACCCGATGACGTCCTACTAACGTCATCCAACACGGGCCCTCACGCTGACGTCATCCAAAAAGCGCGCCAAATAGCTATAAAACCATATTTTACCGTTTTTTCACCAATTTCATCATTTTTATGAGAAAAGCGCTGCTCTGCCATCTGCATGCACTCCACGACGATTGCGCCACCAGCCACCCTGCGACCATTTGCAAAAGCTCAGACAGCTAACCCAACTGCTACCTCATCTCAAGCTACCGTCAAACAGGTATTTGAGTCTTCATCCTCCTTCAAACTGGTTTTTTCTCAATTTCTCGTAAAATCCACCACAAGAAGCCATAGGATTGAAATTTCACCGAAAAACCAACTGTAACCTACCTCTATTCGACAGTTAGAGTTGAAACACAGTGGCGGAGACCTCGTTTAGACTGCAATTTCTGGTAAAACCCTGCCCAGTTCACGCAATCGTGAACTCGTTGCATTGCTCCCAAATTGTCAAAGAAAGCCTGTCAAACGCATAAAGGCCTCCTCAGAGAATTCAAACACTGATTGTATTTGTCTGTGCACCAACCCTGTTGGTTTCTTCCCCCCTCAATTTCACCATTTCAATTGACAAACCCGACATCTCGAGAAATACTTGAGGCAGACATGGCTGCCCCTGCAGGATCAGCAACCCTCAATGTCATTCCCCTAAATCCTCCTCAGAGAGAGCTGGACTGGCAAGACTTTGCAGATTTAGACTACCAGATCTCAGAAGACTCCCCATCCAAATGCACATTTCACATCCATCTGTTAAATGAATTCAGGGCTAGGCACAGGCATGGAACTGATATCCTAGGCATTTGGGAGTCCTCCCTCCCAACTTTTAAAATGCCCCAAGTCAAGCAGTTCCCTGACCTTATCTACTTATGTGCTGGTGGTTATGATCCAACACAGAGGGAAGTAATGAATCCTCAAGGTCAGGTTGTATTTTACAATACCCCTCAGGCCATCAGGGATATGGTCCAATTCAAAACTCAAAGGAAACTGATTCCTTTATCCCTTCTGGACCTGATCAATCAAGGGTCCAAGATACTCACAGAGTCAGAGATCCTGAAGTTGAACCAACTATTCATTCAGAAATATGATACAGTGCTACACCCTACTATTTTTTATGGCTACTTGAATCAACTTGGCCTGAACCTGGCCTATATGATAAGCTCAGTACTGGGGTACAAGTCAATGGAATTCATAGAGGAAACCGTGCTAGTCATGATGACGATGTTTTCCCCTGGTAAGGCCCCCATCTGCTATGACTATGCCACATACATCTCTGACAAGATTCATGAGCAATTCTTGCACCTATCCAGAGAGAGAGTGTTCAGATACACTTCATACATTTATCACCTCATTCTCTATCACCAACATGAGAAATTCTCTTTTGAAATCAAGAGAACTGATGCTGCAGGAAACCCAAGATCAATGGTGTACTGGAGCTCAATCTTCCATGTCCAAGCATACTCACCCTATACATACTGTGAGTTCATAGATTTGTTCATCCATCCGGCCCTATCTCTGTTCATGACAGAACCTCCTCCAAGACTCACTAACGAAATGCAGAGGATACTGCAACTATCCACTGCCTATGGCATAGGAGACTAGTATTTCTACCAGCATCACACAGTGATTAGGATATATGGGTGTGAGCTGCAGCCTTTCAGGCTGCCCAGATTTGTGCCCATGAGGCTCTTTGCCCTGGAGTACTTCAGACAATTCGGCAATGCCGATCAAATCCACTTTGCAGGGAAAGGCAAGAAGGCACAACTCAAAGTCAAAAACCAGTTGGGTCATTTTGTTCTGAACAAAAGAGAAGGGTGGATAGAGGCAGAAAGGATATTGGAACGCCTTGGCCTAACACCAAGCTTCCTTTGGAAGCCATATAACCCCAATGGCTTTATATCCCTGAGGATACAAAGATACAAACTCTCCAACTATGAGCATGATAGCATGTTCCACATATCAAGAGATGCCAACCAACCAAAATGGAAGAAAAACACCTTGATAGAGCCTGTGTCTCAAGAAGAGCTAATTGAGAGGGCTAGGAGACATTTGTTGAAAATGGCTGACTTGGAATGTCCTTCTCAGGTGCCTGCTCTACCAAGTTCTCACACAGCAGCACCAGCTTCCTCATCTGCAACATTTCAAGAGGCAGCACAGACTTCAGCTCAAGGACAGAGCAAGGGAAAGGACATAGAAATGCAGGAAATAGAGGGCCAACATGAAGAAGAGGGCCAACAGGGCCAAGAGAACCAATAGGGCCAACAGGGCCATCAGCAGCAACAAACTGATCAACAGGATCAGGAGAAACAAAGAGGAGAAGGCCAGGCAGCCACTCAAGAAAAGACAACCAACATGGCGCCTCCTAGACAGGACTCTAGGGTAGACTCCTCTGTCCTCCAAACCCCTCAGAGGGAGGACACTAGCAGGAAAAGGGAGAGGGAGACCCCTCTCACAGAAGGACCAGATGAAAGGCAGAGGCTCAATCCATTCTCAGAAGAAGAAATGCAAAGCCTTGAGACCTCTGCCAGCTCATTGCATCAGGAGCAGGATAAGGCAGCACTTGGGGAGGTTAGCTCCTCAGGACAAGAAAAGAATACAGCTGCAGGCATAAAGGAGCAGTTTAAGGATGCCAAAAGGAGGAGTGAGCCAATCAAAATTCGGCTCTATAATCATTTGTTGAATATGGCTCCTGCAAACCAACAGAGGCTAATGGTTGCCTTTGATGTACAAGAAGGCAAAATGACTATGAGCCATTTTGCCCCTACAGTGCAGCAACCTCAAACAACTGCAAATTATATAAGGACTAATCTGGAAGTCCTTTCAAAAGACATCCACCCCATGGACCAAATAGAACTCCACAAGCAGACGGGTGAGATGGTCTATGCCACTTTGGCAGATAAGACCTTGATCAATTATAGGCTGCAAAACAGTTTGAATAACACTGCAGCTCAGCTTGAGTTGGAGAGGGCATCCTCTCAAGCCAAGGACAACAGGATCAAGGCATTGGAAGAAATCATCATAGAGTTTGGGCATGACCCCAATGACGTTAAGGCAATACAGCAAGTCCTTAAACTGAGGGATGCAGACATGGCTGCAATCAAAAAGAAAATGAAGATCCCCCCAACTCTACATCCACAAACAGATGAAGTTGCCCAGCAGAGGCAAGAAAAGGATGCTACAGCATTACTAATGACTCTATATAAAGAGCTGATAGACACCCAACAAAAGCTGCAGGACATAGAGACCACACTAGAAGCAGCGCTACAAAGGAGAGAAGAAGGGCAGTCTTCCAAGCCGCCCACAGAAACAATAGACCTTGAGGAGACCCCTCAAGACGCCATCCCTCCAAAGCAACAGGCACCAGAAACAACTCCAGCCACTACAGAACTAGCCACTACAGCACCACCAACAGAAAAGGCTGAGAGCCTAGACATGCTAAAACTAAGGCAGGAAATTCAGGTACTGGAGTCTCAGATGACAGAGCTCAATCAAGCCAAGGACAACTTAGCTAAGATAAATGAGAAATATCATAAGTCTAAGCAAAATGTGGCCGAGAGGGAGAGAGAAGTAAAAGCTCTAAGAAAAACAATTGCAGAGCTACAAAAGGAGCTCAATTTTGAGAAAGTGACATCAGAGCTCAAGCAAGTGATTTGGACTGCCATTGGACAATCAATAACTAACCAGTGGGAGTACATTGATGCTATATATGAACAAGTGGGACTCATTGGCAGGGCAAGGAAAGAATTACACAGAGCAAGAAATTCTCTAGGCAACATGGCCGACCTTGCCCCTAAGATGATTGAAGTACTAAATTACAGGACAAGTTCCCAGTTGGTGAAAATGGGAATTGGAAATAGAACTGAAACCATATCTGTGATTAAAAGAGTCACAATAATGAAGAACCTAATCCAGACCCTGGACAGGAAAATCCAGGATATACAGGCAGACATAAACAAGTTTTAGAATAGGTTCACAGCCCTGCAGGACAGAGGGCTTCCCAACTTGCTAGAATCAGGGAAGCTACTCTCTCATGAGAAATACATCAAGAGGGTAAGCAATTTTGCAGCAATTCAGATTGCTGAGGCTCCAGGGACATCTTCAGCAGGCCCAATAACAGGACAAGCTCTTTTTGAGAAATTAGATAATTTGTTTTTTATTAAGAATGAAGTAACACATCTGTTTGATGAGCCTCCTCATTTCTATAAGTGTACAGAGGCTGATGAGACCTTAGGGTCAATTTTGAAGCATCAGCTTCCTCCTCCAGATACATGGCAAGACTTAATAAAGCTACTTTTGAACCAAAGTTGAAGAATTAAAAAATTTTTCAGCAAACAGTCTATATTGCATATACAGGTGGGCAAAAGCCATGACGGCAAGCATGAAGACGCTGAGCCAACTCAGCACAGGTACTCGACCGCAGCAACAGCATCAGCAGGAACAGGTGGCAGGGCCAAGAGGACACAAAAAGTAAAGGCTGCAAAGCACTTCATTTTTGCAGTTATGATAAAGCCGCACAGCTGACTCCACAACGCCCAAAGGTCAAACATTATCCTGACAGGAGTTAAAGGCTTTTAAAGAATCATTTATGTTTGTAATTACTTCTCATCTACTCTCCCTGTGCGAGTGTAAGAGATATTTTCCTCTCAGATGACTCCATACCTGAGATATTTTTGTATGAAACCTCTATATATTCCCCCTCGCGTTTGCTTAGAGGGGTTGGACTCCGGATGTAAGAAATCTCTTGATATCTTCTCTGTTATTCTAATATTGTAAACTATCAGACAGTTAATACAAAAGACAGTGGGATTTCTTCAAAGATGTTTGTCTCTTGATCTCCTGATGGTGTATGGCTCAAAGTTGCAGGATTCCTGTGTATTTCATGGCTCAATAAGTTTTTCTCATGGCTCTTTATTTCACCTGTGATCATTGTTATTTCATATGTCTTTCATGTTTTCTATACACTTGAATATCTAGGTAGCAAGGAGAAAGAATAGTCTCAGGATTTGGTCATTGGCTACCCTGAGCTCAATCTAAGCTATCTTATATGTTTTCTTCTGATAAAGTATTTAAAGAGTAATTCTTCACTGCTACCTTTAATACTATATCATCACAGTGCGTTGTTATTTTAGGAATTCAAGTAATTGCTCCTAGATAACAAACCTCTTTTACAATAGTCAGCTTAAGTAAAGAAATCTTAATTTCTCTTTGCTAGTTGTCTTTCACCTCACTCTCACAATCTACATTTTGTTTCATGGAATACACACAGGCCCTGTAGCTACACCCCACCAAATCAAGATCTCAAGGGAAAACTGTTCAAGACCCCATTGCCCAATGGATTAGTTTCACCTGCAAGTAGTCTTTAAAAGATAACAGAAGCATCCTCCCAACCAAACACAGAAATAACCAAAAATAACACTTAACAACTAGCCTAAAACCTTTTATCAAAAACAGTGACAAACCTTGTAGAGAGAGCCCTCTCTGACTACAGCTAGGCTAGAAGCTGTAGCCCAAAGATTGGTTAGTGGTTACCCCAGCCGTATTCCCTAAGGAGTCATAGGGAACAACCTGGGTGTTAACAGAGTCCGAAAATGACTCTCCTATCCCAGCTAATCCCGAGAGTCCTTCTTCAGACCAGGGGGGCAATCATACGATTTCCCCACCAAGTAGTTCAATCGTTTCCTTCAACTAGAGTCACCTGACTGCTTTCCACCTTCCATCCCATGTGCCTTTCCACATTACAGTACATGCCTATGATAAGGCAGTACCTGGCACTATATTGGATGAGGGTGCATCTGTCAGTCTTATGTCTTCCACTACTTGGCAAGCTTTGGGCTCCCCACAGCTTGTGCCGGTCACATAGAATCTGTTAGCGTTTGACGAAGGAACCAGTCAACCATTAGGGATCCTTCTGAAGTTCCCTATTACTTTGGGAGGTAAAATCATATACATAGACGTACTCGTTACCCAAGGTGCTTTAGATTTCAGTCTTCTCCTTGGTCGTGACTATGTTTATTCCATGGGGGCCCTTTTCTCTTCACTTTTCCATGTGGTTTGCTTTCCACACGACAGAAGAATTGTGAATATAGATCACTTATCGTTCTTTAGACCCCTGGTGCCTCCTGTGTAGTTGTCATCCCTTCCTGGTTTTTATCCACCGGTTGTATCTGCCCCATCGTAGGTCAACTACGTGGCTACTTATCTCGTGCCTGTATCCAGTGATGATGCCGTCATGCATAGTGTCCTGGGGGCATTGGGTCCTGACTTCCAAGATGTTGTCCTTCCACTGGGAGTGACACTCTTGGAAGCAACGACTTCCTGTTCATTATGATGAAGTTCATTCGGAGCATAGTTCACCTTCCTATGTCAAGCTCCTTAAAAAATGAAACTGAGTCTGGACGGAGCATAGTTCACTTTCCTATGTCAAGCTCCTTAAAAAATGAAACTAGGTCTGGTTGAAGTTCTTTTACTGTGTCAACCTCATTAAAAAATGAAACAAATCCCTTTCCAAATCGAGTCTTTTGATTAAGATCTCGTAAAATACAGGTCGAGTCTTTCCAAGATCTCGAAAGTGAACCTTCATTCCATCCACTTTGTTGAATGCAATGAAGCTTGGGGGGCACGTACCTCATTTTGCGTCATTATGCTGGGGGCATGCGAACTTATAACAAGCATAATTTTTCGTTTCAAGCTTGTGTAAACATGAAACCGAATCCAAGCAGAGTTCTCCATGGTTTAAGCTTGTGTAAAAATGAACCCATACCCGATGTACATCTCGTGATTGCCATTTTTATCCACTCAATTATGCTAGATGAGCCTTGGTTGTTTCCATTCCATCACCACCATCTCTTTGGCCGATCATATGCTTTCACTTGCTTGTTTTCCTTTCCTGAGAGACCGTAGTTATGAGTGGTTTTCTTAGCTAGCCTCTTGACCATTACATGTTTTGAGCAGTTACACCATTTCCGGAACTAGTTGCTACCCTTTATACCACTCGTTCCTCTAGGACGAGTCACCTTTAAGCTCTTTTCTGACTCATAAAATATGGAAAGATTGCCGAGTATTTTTTTCCTTTTTGACTCGTTAAAGAGAATAAAAATGGAGGTCTTCTTTCAGCTCTTTTATGACCGTTTAAAGATGAAAATACTGCTGAGTTATTCCTCTTGACTCGCTAAACGTAAATAAGAGGCGGTCACTTTTAAGCTCTTTTCTGACCGTGTAAAGACGAAAATATCGTCGGTCCCTTGTCATTCCAAGCTCGTTAACGGTTACGAAATGATGTGGTTTTGGTCACTTTTTTACTTTTTCAGGTCGAAATCACTAATCATGAAAAGTACTCCTCGATCGTAATGGTCGGGCGGTTCTTTCGAGCATTGTTTTATACTTTTTTGGGCTCGAGAGCACAACTTTACGAAAAAGGACACCCCTAGAGTTTACTTTTCTGCTGTCTTTTCAAACTCTCTAAACATGAAAAGACGCCGAGTTCTTTATTTGTTATACTCGTTAAAACTTAATGACATCGGATTCCGTCAAGATGACGCCTTTCAAGCATTTTCTATCCCCGTCAAGCTTGTCATCAAAAAACAACCGGGGTACTTGCCATAAATGGTGGGGAAAATGGAACCAGAATCATTATAGTGTCGGCAATATGTCGCTCTTGAACATGGCACTTGTCTGCATTCGTGTCTGGGTGGGGAAATCTCATCTCATTTTGCACTTGCTTCCGTGGGTTTGGGCGATCCTATTTGACCTCTCATCTGCTTGTTTCCTTGTCACCATGAACTCTGATCATTTGATGTCAAATACTACCAAGTCCACTGTCGTGCCACCGATATGTTCAAGAGAAGTTGACCTCTGCAAAATAATCAACCTCCCTTCGATAACTCACATAATCCTGCTTCAAAAAACATATTATCCTTCTTTGTCTCGCGTCGATGATGTGGGAAACACTATAGCCCACTTTCGATCAAGGTCGCTTCCTGTCGAATTCAACTCATTTTACAAGAAGTTGACCTAGAGACTCCCTTCAGGTGCCTTGGAGCTTGCATGCCTCAATGGTAGGTTCTTCACGTTAGACGCAAGGTTTTCATCATTGGCCTCTGATCGAATGATTCTACAAGTGTTCGATGCTAGCTCATTGATTCGCACACCATAGATTGTACCTCTAGTACCTTGAGGGCCATTGTCATTATTGGTGGTACCTCTCGTGTCTATTAATATTTTTCATCATTGGCTGGTAATCAGACGATGTTCCTGCATGTTCGACTTCGACTCTTATATTTGTATGCTTGAAATTGTACTTTGTTCGGATCGAGATGGAGTGCAAGACCCTGGATTTTGTCCGTTGGGATCCAGGTTGCGATTTTGTGGATTATTATGATTATTACATGACCCATTCACTGGATGGCTGCGACCATGTCTGAGTATATTTATCAATCCTCACTAGATGGTTGCGTCTATACCTTGGATATAGATTCTTATGTACTCTACTATGGATGGTTGCACCCATACCACACATATCATGTACTTCAGATATCAGTTGTACTTCTCCACGCAGGTTTTTTGGTGGTAGTGTTTTCGGTTGGACATGTTATTGTAAAGAATTTCACCCCTCTCTCTCTCTCTCTCAGGCCTCATGCTTTAGGGGGCATCTGTTACATAGCAATTTGTCACTGTCCCTGTTACCCCTTCTCCCACATCTTGAAGGACTCATTCTGGGACCTGTGAGAAGTGACATGACCTACAAACACTTGCATTACATTCCCTTGAGCATGAACTTCATTTTCCCTAAAGACATCTCCTGCAAAAAACCCATAAAAATAGCCCTTTTTCCATTGTTGTGGTTTCACAGTGCAGCACTCGTGCCAATGGAGGAAAACCTCTAAAGAGGGCGTGCCAGTTGGCGCTTTGTCACAGAGTCGCACTCGAACCAACCATAATGGGTAGTGTTTTTTAACAAACCAACAGCTTAATATTCATCCTAACCAACTCCTGAACTGAATCTATCTTGAGTTTGGTGGTTTGGATTCGAATCTCCATAGAGCGGAAGTGGTTTTCCACCTCGCATGGAAGCTTCTTAGTGATAAAGCCAATCCCATGGATGTTTTGGATGATCCTAAATCCTTCTCCTCTATCTTTAAAAGCTTGTCCTTTTTCCTTAGGCAAGCTAGTTCCAGAGTTCCAGAGATTGAGAATTGTCAAGTTACCAAGAAATTCATGCTACAAGAGCCTTCTTCATTCCCATAAGGCCAAATCTAAGTAAGGAGATTCTTGTCTAATAACCAAGGAGAGAGAGGCTTGTTCCCATTCCCAACAAGCTTTGCAAGACTTGTGTTGTTGATCACCCAGCCAAAGGAGGATTTGACGTCAGAACTATGGTTGTATTCTTCTTTGTTTATCAATAATAGACGACTATTATTATGGTTCCACTCTTATTGTTCTTTGTAATGATGATGATTTATATCCTTTTTGACTGACATATAGTTGCATCCATTTGATTTTATGCTTGTGTTCATGTCATTATTTGCATGTGCAGGTGTCCATTCACGGAGATCGTGGGGATCGTGACTCGCCGGAGCAAAGGAACGGGAGTGTCAATTATTCTACAAGCACTAGCATTGGAATCTAGGTAGGCCCTCATCATTGGTCTTTAATTTTCAATTAGGAACTTGCATGGTAGCATTGTTTGATTGTTGCTAGACCCAATTTGGGCTAGTAGGGATTACCTTTGTCCACAGAGGGGATTTGCCTCCACAACAGGAGGGGTTTTTCATTACCTGGACACCAAACCCTTCTATGAGGGCATGTCGAGGCACGGTCGGGAGGGACTAGGCTGACTAGCCCAACAGGTAGAACCGCTCTTCATCCATCCCTTACTGACCCCACCCTGACAATTTCCCCTCACGGAAGGTTTGAGCTACTAGGTGCACACACAACCACTCCCTCGACCCAACCACCAGCAAAAAATATCACCCAAGCAAACACATCAACCACCATCGCCTTTTCGAGAGAACCAACCATGGAAGCCCACACCCTTGGTCCATTCCTTCCAATGAACAAAAGACCAAGCATCACCACTCCGAATGAGTCTAAATTTATCCATCGTATTTCCCGAGCACCTCAACCACAACAACCATGCCCGACCGAATAGATTGTTGGAAGGGCTCCCAAGAAACAAGCTTCCGAACCCCCCGCAGAAACACATTGGGGCAAAGAAAGACAAAGGATGCGTGGGACAAGCAAAAGCATGGATTTCAAGCACACAAGAAAAAACATGCGTTACCTCAAGACAAGCAACCAATAATGTTCCCGCCAAACACCAAACCCGCTCCCCTAGAGACACAACACACAGTCCTAGATTGCAATCGAAACCCAACCAATCCAAACCAAAAAAGAAAACCCCTGCTATCAATGATCCTACCACAGGTTCACCTACGGTAACCTTGTTACAACTTCTCCTTCCTCTAAATGATAAGGTTCAATGAACTTCTCACGACGTCGACGGTGGTGAACCACCATCGTCGATGCAATCCAAACACTTCACCAGATCATTCGATCGGTAGGAGCGATGGGTGGTGTTAACACCCAGGTTATTCTCTTTGACTCCTAAGAGAATACGATCGGGGTAACCACTAACCAATCTTTGGGCTACAGCTTCTAGCCTAGCTGCAGTCAGAGAGGGCTCTCTCTTTGAAGTTTGTCACTACTTTCAGTGAGGGTTTTTTTAGGCTAGTTGTGAGATAAGTTTCCGGTATTTGCTGTATATTTGGTTGGGAGGATGCTTCTGTTTCCTCTAAAGTATATCAACATGGAAGATTAATCCATTGGGGAATGGGGTCTAGGAGTGTTTTCTCTTGGAGTCTTGATTTTGGTGAGGAGGAAAGCTACAGGGCCTGTGTGCACTTCATGGAACAAACTGTGAAATTTTGATAGTGATGCATATACAACTAGTAATGAGCAATGAAGATTTCGTTACTTTAGGCTGTATATTTGTGAAAGAGGCATGTTATCTAAGAGCATCACTTGACTTCTTAAATAACAACAATGCCACAGTAGAATAGCGGCTTAAAGGTAGCATTCAAGAATTACGCTTTAAACACTTTAGCAGAAGAAAACATACGAGGCAGTTCAGATTGAGCTCAGGGTAGTGAATGACTAAATCCTGAGGCTATCCTTTTTCTTTACTGTCTAGAGTTTTAAACACAGAGGAAACATGAGAAACAGGAAATATGAGCAACATATGGAATAACTAGAAACATTCATAACGTAATGAGCCATGAGAAAACTTATTGAGTCATGCAATGAACAGGAATCCTGCAAATTTGAGCCACACACCATCAAGAGACCAGGAGAGAACACCTCGTTGAAGAAATCCCACTGCCTTTGTATTAAACTGTCTGAGAAATTTACAATATCAGAGTAGTAGAGAATATCTCAGAAAAGAAAAATCTTACATCCGGAGTCCAACCCCTCCCAACAAACGCGAGGGGGAATATATAGAAGTTTGTCTACAAAATATCTCAGGAATGAGGTCATCTGAGGAAAAAATATCTATTACACTTGTATAGATAAAGCAGATGAGAAGTTATTACAAGTGTAAATGATAGTAAAAGCTTTTAAATGCTGTCAGAATGGCTTTTTGCTCTTTGAATACTGCGGACTTTAACTGCGCTATTCTTCATAAATGAAGCATTAAAGTGCCTTACTGCCTCTGATTTTCTGTATCTTTCTTGACTCTGTCACCTGTACCTGCTGATGTTGTTGTTGATGCTGAGTACCTGTGCTGAGTTGGCTCAGTGTCTCTTATGCTTTCTGTCGTGGTTTTGTCCACCTGTAAGTGCAATATTGACTGTATTGCTGCGAAAAATTGTTTTCTTTTTCACCCCTGATTCAAAAGTAGTTTTACCAAGTCCTGCCAATTATCTGGGTGAGGGAGCTGATGCTTCAAAATTAACCCTACGGTCTCATCAGCTTCAGTATACTTATAAAAATCGGGAGGCTTATCAAATAAATGTGCTACCTCATTTTTAATAAAGAACAAATTGTCTAATTTATTAAACAGAGCTTGTCCTGTCAATGGGCCTGCTGTAGATGACTCAGAAGCCTCAGCAATCTGCATGGCTGAAAAGGTGCTTAGTCTTTTGATATACTTCTCATAAGAGAGAAGCTTTCCTGATTCTTCTAGGCTGGGGAGCCCTTTGTCTTGCAGTGCTGTGAATCTATTTTGGAACTTGGTTATATCTGTTTGCATGTCATGTACCCTTCTGTCCAGTGTTTGAATGAGGCTCTTCATCGTTGTAGTCCTCTTAATTATGGAAATAGTTTCAGTTCTGTTAGCAATTCCCATCTGGATCAGCTGAGAACTATTCCTATAATTCAGGACTTCTATCATCTTTGGGGCAAGGTCTGCCATATTGCCTAGGTCGTTTCTTGCCCTGTATAGCTCTTTCTTTGCTTTGCCAATGAGTCCTATCTGCTCATATATGGCAACAATGTACTCCCACTGGTTAGTGACTGCTTGCCCAATAGCAGTCCATATCACTTGCTTGACTTCTGCTGTTACTTTATCAAAATTGAGTTGCTTTTCCAACTCTGCAATAGTCTTTTTCAGGGCTTTAACTTCTCTTTCCCTTTCAGCCACGTTCTGCTTAGATTTATCATATTTTTCCTCTATTTTAGCTAGGGTTTCCTTGGCTTTGTTCAGCTCTGTCATTTGAGCTTCCATCACTTGAATTTCCTGCCTTAGCTTCTGCATATCTGGGCTCTCGGCCTATTCTTTTGGTGTTGCTGCAGTGGCTGGCTCTTTTGCAGACACTTCTGTTGTAGCTGGAGTTGTTGTGGCTGGAACTGTTTCTTCTGCCTGCTTTGTTTCTGTTGCCTCCTTTGGAGGGATGTCCTGCTTTGGAGGGACGTCCTCTTTAGGGGTCTCCTCAAGGTTTATTAGCTCTGTGGGTGGTTTAGAAGACTGCCCTTGTTCTCCCTTCTGTATAGTTGCTTCCAGGGTATTCTCAGTCTCCAGCAGCCTTTGTTGGGTTTCCACCAGTTCTTTGTACAAAGTCATCAGCAGGTTAGTGATGTCCTTGTCTCTTCTTTGCTGAGCAACTTCATCGATCTGTGGATGAATTGTTGGTGGGATTTTCATCCTCTTTTTGATTGCAGCTACATCTGCATCCCTTAGCTTAAGGACCTCCTGGATGGCCTTGACATCATTGGGATCATGCCCAAATTCTATGATGATGTCTTCCAAGGCCTTGATTCTGTTGTCCTTGGCTTGAGAGGATGCCCTCTCCAACTCAAGCTGTGATGCTATATTTTTCAAACTGTTCTGTAGCCTGTAATTCACCAGGGTCTTGTCTGCCAGGGTAGCATAGACCATCTCACCTGTTTGTTTATGAAGCTCAATCTGGTCCATTGGGTGGATGTCTTTTGCAAGGACCTCTAGGTTTGTTCTTATATAGTCAGCAGTTGATTGAGGTCGCTGCTCTGTGGGAGTGAAGTGACTCAAAGTCAACTTAGCCTCTTGGACATCATATGCAGACATAAGCCTATGTTGATTTGATGGAGCCATGTTTAAAAGATAATTGTATAGCTTTATTTTCAGTGGCTCACTCCTCCTCTTTGCATCTCTGAAGAAGTCTTTGATGCCTTCAGCTCTACTTTTGCCTTGACCTGAGGAGCTGACCTCCCCAAGTGCTGTTCTGTCCTGCTCTTGCTGTAATGAGCTGGAAGAGGCCTCAAAGCTTTGCATTTCCTCTTCTCCAAATGGATTTAGCCTTTGCCTCTTCTCTGGTCCTTCTGTCAAAGGTGTCTCCCTATCCCTTTTCCTGTTGATGTCCTCCCTTAGAGGGGTGTGAAGGATTGAGGGGTCGACCCTAGACTCTTGTCTGGGAGGCGCCATGCCAGTTGTTTTATCTTGGGTGGCTGCTTGGTCCTCTCCTTTTTGCTGTTCCTGATCCTGCTGATCAGTCTGTTGCTGATTTTGTTGCTGTTGCTCCTGCTGGCCCTGTTGGCCCTCTTGCTGTTGATCCTCTGTTTCTTCTACCATCTTTCCCTTTCCTTTGTCCAGTCCTTGCTTTGAAATTTGTACTGCTCCTTCTGGGGTTGCAGATGAGGAACCTGGAGCTGTTGTGTGAGGACTGGGTAGGGTATGTACCTGAGAAGGACACTCCAAGTCAGCCATTTTCAATAAATATCTCCTAGCCCTGTCATTTAGTTCTTCTTGGGTTAGGGGCTCTATCAAGGTGTTTTTCTGCCATTTTGGCTGGTTTGCATGTCTTGCTATGAGGATCATGCCATGATGCTCATAACCAGAGAGTTTGTATTTCAATCTCCTCTTGGATATGAAACCATTGGGGTCATATGGTTTCCATAAGAAGCTCTGGGTCAAGCCAAGGCCCTCCAACATTCTCTCTGCTTCCTTCCATCCCTCTCTTCTGTTTAACACAATGTGCCCGAGCTGGTTTTTCACTTTAAGTTGGGCCTTCTTGCCCCTTCCTGAGAAATGGACTAGATCTACATATGCAAACTGTCTGAAATATTCCAGGGCAAAGAGCCTCATAGGCACAAACCTGGGTAATCTGAATGGTCTTAGTTCACACCCATATATCCTGATAACTGTGTGATGCTGGTAAAAATACCAGTCCCCTATGCTGTAAGCAGAGGATAGTTGCAGTATCCTCTTCATTTCGTCAGTGAGCCTTGGAGGAGGTTCTGTCATAAGTAGGGACATGGCTGGATGTATGAAGTCATCTATGAACTCACAGTAGGTGTAAGGTGAATCGCTATGAAAGATGGAGCTCCAATATACTACTGATCTTGGATTACCTGCTGCATCATTTCTCTTGATTTCAAAAGAGAATTGCTCATATTGGTGGTACAGGATAAGATGATAGATGTATGAGGTGTATTTGAACACCCTCTTTCTAGGCAAGTGCAGGAACTGCTCATGAATTTTGTCAGAGATATATTTGGCATAGTTGTAGCAGATAGGGGCCCTCCCAGGGACGAACCTTAACATCATGACAAGCACAGTTTCTTCTATATACTCCATTGTTCCGTATCCCAGCACTGAGCTCACCATATGGGCTAGGTCTAGTCCAAGCTGATTTAGATATCCATCAAATATTGGAGGATGCAGGACTGTGTCTGATTTGCTCACAAATAGCTGATTAAACCTCAGGATTTCTGCCTCTGTTAGTGTCTTGTTCCCTTGGTTGATTAAATCCAGCAGGGATAGGGGAACCATCGTCTTGTTGGGCTTGAACTGCACCATGTCTCTGATGGCTTGAGGGGTGGTATAGAACACAACCTCACCTTTGGGATTGACTACAGCTCTCTGTGATGGATCATATTGACTGGCACAAAGATAAATCAAATCAGGGAATTGCCTGACTATAGGCATTTTAAAAGTTGGCAGGGCAGACTCCCAAATGCCCAAGATATCTGTTCCCTCTCTGTGTTTGGTTCTGAACTCATTTAACAATTGAAGATGAGGGGTGAGACCTTGTCTGGAATGTTCTGAAATCTGATAATCCAGGTCTGCTAATTCCTGCCAGTCTAGCTCCCTCTGAGGAGCATTCAAAGGAGTGACATTGAGGACTTCAGGGGTTTCCATGCTTTATATAAACAATCACTGAATTGCTGCTCGAATTTATGAGATTGACGGGAACCAGGTCTAACAGGGTTTGCTTACTATTAGGGAGACAATGCTAACCCCTTGGGCACGATTTTTAGCAGCAGGGAGACCTTCCCTGTCAGTCATGGGAGTTACTCAGGAGTTCACGTTTGCGCGAACAGGGTAGGTTTTTTAACAGATTTTACAATGAATTGGAGGTTCCCGACACTATATTCTGGTCTCAATTGCTTGAATTTGGAAAAGACACAGTTGGTTTATGAGTGAATTACACGTCTCACAGGCTTTCACGGCAGGTTTTACAGAGAATTCAAGAAAACCAGATGACAAGAGGATAAGGCCGAAATACCTGGCAAACGCTGGTTTAGACTGAGGAATGTAGCTGGATTTTGCGCGCGGGCTGCTTTGAAAACAGTTGCAGGTTGGCTGATGGCTCGGCGTCGTGAATTCTCATGCAGTAGGCTTACACAGTAAATTTTGAAAAATTATGAAAAACAGTGAAATTTGGCGAAAATATGGTTTTTTAACCTTTTTGGCGTGCTTTGTGGATGACGTCAGCATGACGTCAGCATGGGGGCCCGGTTTGGGTGACGTCATCATGACGTCATCATGGTGACGTGGCAGTCAGTGGTAGGTCCATGGGGGTGATGATGTGGCGGCCGGGTGGACCAATCAGGAACAAGGCGGAATGAACTCGGCGGTGATGTGCGCGGCGCCGGGGCGCTCACGTGGACTGGACAGGTGTCGCTATATCGGATGGGGTCCTGTACGTCGGACGGAATGTCAGGCATCGCTCCGATGCAATCAAATGAAGACGCGCGCCCCTGTGCTGATGCTGGCCTGACGTAAGCGTCTGAAAGATATCGGAAGGTATCTGTCAGACACGTAAGGCCTTCCGATATCCATAACAGCCGTAGATCTGGAGGCGGGCGATCGGACGGTCGTCGGGCGCCTGAGTTGCGCGGACGGTAGCAGCGGCGTTGGTTATCGTGCGGACGTCGGGATGGCCCGAAATCAACCTAGGCCGTGGATCTGGATGAGGCGCGATCGGACGGCCGTCGGATGGTTGACCTGCACGGAGAATAAGTACAAGCAGGCGGGCAATAAAATAATAATTTCCTTTGCAGACGTGGATGGCGGGGCCCTCCGGGCGATAAACACTCCTTTGGTGAATTTTTCAATGGTTTTTCTCGTTAATTTATTTATGCCCGCTAATCATAGAAAACAAAAGGTTTTCAAAGGTTTTTGTAAGGTTTTGGGTGCTATTATTTCCGAAGGCGGAAACTTTGGACAAAAGGGTTTATTAAAGGTTTATGCAATGTGAACAGTGTGAATGACCCCCGACCTTAGGATGAAGCGAGGAAGGGTATTTTTGTAAGGTTTTCAATATTTTTTCAAGTTTCTTCAAGGTTTTCAAGGTTTAATGGCCTTTTGGGTAGGGAAACTGGTCTGAGGTGGAGCAGAAGACAAGTCATGGGTTCTTGACCTTGACCAGGTGTCAATTCAAGCCCCAGGGGCGGAATACTATGGCTATAGTGCCAGGGAGGGGATATTTATGCATTGTGGGATTTATACACCATAGTGTTTATAATAATAGGGATAGTGGGGTATAGGGAGCTAGAATAGTAGAGTTAGCTTTTAGCACGGAGAAACACATGAGTAGGAGCTAGATCGATCAAGTTTTCTTTAAAAACAACTTGAAATAAGGAGTAGATCAAAATGAAAAGATTTTTGCACAAGAAATGTGGCTTCTTAAAGCCATAAGAATTCTTCAAGTATATAAATCTCTGTGCTTTGTGTATCTTGGGAAAGGGAGTTAGTTATGAGTAATGTACATATGAAAACAGGGGAATTAGTCATGCATCAGTATGTTGCCTTTCTTGTAGATGTTTCAGCAGGCTTAGTCTTGGAAGAGACAACTTTTCTGCAACCCCAGCTACCTACCCAACTAGATTTCCTAGCATTTTTTGTTCCTTCTTGGAGGGTGCACTTGGACTTGCAAACCCTTTGAATGCCTATTCTTTTCATTGGCTTTTACTTGCATTTCCTATCTAACACAACCCTTATTTCTTCCAAGGCCCCAGATTAGACAGTTGGGAACCTTTGTTTCTCTACCTAGCTATTTGATCTGCCAAGATTAAACAGTTTGGACAGATATCACTCTCTACACTACAACATGGAAATTGAAAACATGGCATGATCCAGATTAGACTGTTGGACCATCCATCCAAAATTGAATTCTTGTCAAAACTGATATAGACACTGCCTTCTTAGGAAAATATGAGATCTTTGCATTTGCCAAAGCAGAGCATATTTGGACCTTTGATATCTAATCATGAAAAATGAAACCTATTGGTATAGGTATCCAACAGTGGCTCCACATGGGGATGGTTTTTCTTTTGGAAAGACCAAGAACAGCAGGTCAGTGTGCCTGGGCACTTTGGCTGCTTCTCTGAAACTTTGGAGTCATGTTCATCATAAATCCCTCAGATTTGCAGGCTGATAGGCTGCAACACATCCTGTTTTTCATTCCCATTCTTTTGTCTGTAATGCCTTTCAAAATATCTTCACCTTCATGCTTCAAAAAGAACAATATATATGATACACACAGAGTTTATCTACATTTAACTATGTACAAAGGCAGGCCAACTCTTCTTAGGGAAGGTAATCAAAATAGTGCTTGAGCATCCTGCCATTGACAGGGCCTTCCTCTAGGTCAGTATTGTCCAACTTTTGCAGGAAATATGTGTTGTTTCCTTGCACAGCTTGTATTAAAAATGGTCCTTTCCAAAGGGAGTCGAACTTCCCATGTTTACCTTTGCTTTCTCTTCTTGAATCCCATTTGAGGACCTTGTCACCTATATTGAAATCCTCTGCTTTGGTCCTTCTATCAAAGGCCCTTTTTAGCTTTTCTTGTAGCACTTGAACTCTGTTATAAACTTCCTCCCTGGTTTGCTGCAAACATATAATTTGGTTCATCCTCCTTTGTATGTCATTGGGCTCAGCTTGGCATTCTTGGAGTATCTTCATAGCAGGGATCCCTAATGATGAAGGGAATTTGGCCTCTAAGCCATAGACTAACTCATATGGGCTGACCCCAATTGATCTCTTAGTGGTTAGTCTGTCTGCCCATAATGCATTGACAAGTTTCTTGTGCCAATTTTTCTTGTTTTCTTCCAATATCTTCTTGATCATGTTTACCAAACTCTTGTTTGAAGATTCTGCCAGCCCATTGCCTTGGGGGTAGTATGCTGTGGAATGGCCTAATGTGATATGAAATTTGTGACAAAAACTAACCATCCTTTTAGATTTGAATGCAGCAGCATTGTCTGTTATTATTTTGTCAGGGCATCCAAATCTAGCCAGAATGTTTGTCTCCAAAAATTGGATGATGGTAGAGTCATTGGCTTGCCTGCATGGGATTGCC
>APFE030631723.1:159365-184078 GCA_000404065.3 Pinus taeda | reverse complement strand
TTCCTTTCAAAATTTGCTGACCTCAGCATCAAATTCATTGTTTTCTTACAAAACAGTCATCTACAGCAGTTTCGTAGCGCGCTACGAAATTGCTGTTTTTTTATCAAAACAGAACATATGAATCTTAAAGCACTGTTGACTTAATTTCATGATTTCTTCAGCTACCTTGTACAGGTGCTAGGTCTCGAAGTTGGCCACTCTAATTCTTCTCTTGCATATGTTTCCAGCAAGTAATTAGAAAAGAATGAGTCATCTGCATCTGGTGTCTCAGAAAGGTGAGAAGGAAACAGACATGTTTCAATTGATGTCTGACACACAACAGGAAGCAGTTCTGTTAGCATGCACAACAGAACATCAACGTTCCAACGTTCTTTTTCACCCAGTGCTCGAAGATGAGCTTCTATATAACCATCAACCCCTGAAAGAGGTGGGCAACGCTGGGCACATGCTAAAAGATGAGAAAGCAAGACACGTAGAATATGCTCCAACTTTCCACCCCAACTGATCATAGCTGGTACTAGCTCTCTAAGTGAAGTATCAACTACTATCCCCGACGGATCACAAATGAGTTGAAACATCAAATCTTCAACCTTGAAATATTTGTCCATATTTGGAAAGAGTGGTAGCAGTAGAGCCAAGTTATGAGCAGCAGGATCCTCGACCAATTGTTGTACAATAGATAAGATGAGAGAAGTGCGGATCTCAGGTCGAACAAATTCTGCAAGCTCACCACATGACTGGGCAACAAGCAATCTCCTCTCCTCATATTTGTGGTTGATCTGCTCCCAACACTGAGGAAGTAACTCTGTTTCAGTTCGCATATTTCCAACATTCTTCGACAAGATCACACATGCATCCATTATACTTCTTCTTTGTTGTTCGTCAGGCCGTTTGATTAGGTTGAACAGAGTATGTGTCAAGGAATCGCGGGTACTGTTATCAGGATGCCGTTCAATTGCACACATTATCAAAGGAAGAAGTTCCTCTCTGTGGTTTATTAGAACATATGTGACAATCTTAGGCAGAGCATTTGCAAGGACCTGAATTGTGTCCAAACCCATGCTTGACACAGATATATTATTGAGACCTGTTTGAGCAAGTGTGGTATTACTCTGAGAACTCACATGGGTAGCTGGTGTGTCTTTGTCATCCTTATTAATGAGGGTAACATCATTCCGAGAGCCAATAAATGAGTCTCCCAAACTTTCTACTGACTGTGCACATTTATTAGTTGTTTCATCAGAGGGATTTCCATACACTGCATTATCTGTATGTGTGCTCACAGATGTTAAATCTGTTGAAATGGGGATAATTTCTTTTTCTTTAAGAACTTCCAGCTCTGGATTTGTGAAACAAATTGCTTGAAGCGTTGTTGGTCTGAGAATTGAACATCCTAAAGAACCATACGAACCAAGCTGAAAAGTTCATTGACCTGCCCTGCCATGGCCTTTCCACGAACAATGATGTGGCTTGATGGCTCTACTTTTCCTCTAATTGAAGAAGTGGATGGATAAACTGAAATCCCTCCTGTCTTTCTTCTTATCAATTGGTTCAACTGCACAAAATCCATGTCTTTCGTACCCATCTCCAAAAGTGATTGAGAAAACAATGGCACCAATGGAAGAAGACTTGGCTTTAAAGGATGCATATCAAAGACAACCTCTGCATAGAGAACATCATTCGTAGATATACCAGTCTAGCTTCTTGAAGAGTTAGACAAATTCAAACCAAAACCAATATATTCTGCAAGGGGCATTTTCCTATCCATCTGAATGCAATGACTATAGGCTTTCATCTGAGAGTCATCCTTGGCATGAGACTGTTCACTCTCAAACTGGAAACCTTTCTTCTATTATACACCTGTGTGCTTTCCTTCTTATAATTGGCACCTTTTTCAAAAGCCACAGGATTAGTGGTGTTAATGATGAACTTGGAACAGCACTGATTTTTATATGGGCACCATGTTTGGTTTTTTGGATACTGATATTAAGACATTATCAACCTTCTCAATTCCATATTGGCAAATATGCTTATCTTTTGAGCTTGACAATCCATTCCATTTAACATGTTGAAACATGTCTACCTTTTGTTCCCTTCTCAGCAATAACTGCAACACGCGCCAGTACCACGACACCTAACGATATAAAACACAGTGGACCTGACAGTTGGGTGAGATTTGCTATGTATTCAAACAAATCCCCAATTTCGTAGCGCAGCCAGTGCAAAATATGAATTATGTGCTACGAAATCACCTAAACATTTTGCGCTGCGAAACTGCTAAAAGGGTTCATGTGCTTATTTGCAGACATTTAGCATCAAAATTTTGTCAGTGATAACACAACACATACTCAATTTAGGATTTAAGCCCTACGCACATATATATACATAACAAAATTCAAAGGGAATATACTAAACGAACACACAGAAAACCCACAAAATACATATTTATTATACATAGCATAGTTACACTTCTAAGGCATTTCAGCCTTAGCATGGGTTGTCCTCTCGACTACATTTCAACCCTCTGTTTACACCAATTCTATCTATATTACTATGTATATCCCCTATTGAACGCACAGGTTCATCACACATATATTTATATGGAAACGTTGGATCGGATAACTGTGAAGGATCCGACCACATCCTTTCCTTGAATCACTCAACTAAAGCCCTAAAGCCTGCTACAGAAAACATCTGGCGGATTTCATTTAGATAAGTCTTCTAGAGACTTATCCATTCCATATTTTTCTCTATTTTAAAATATTTTTCCCTGTTTTTCTCCCTGGTCCACGTCCTCCTCCTTTTTCACTTTGGATTCCTCCTGTTGACTAGGAGTGTTGGATGCTCCTACATCACTACCTAGTGTCGCGACCAACTAAATTGTTTTGCATCGCCAGTTCAGAAGGAGATCCATAACACTCTCTATGTAAATGTGATAGATTTATAAATGTCAACAACTGACTGAAGCATTTAGTCATTATAGAGATTTCAGGAGACCCATCAAAAAGGATCTTAATAGGAAGAAAATATACAATAATAGTTAGCAAGCAGATCCTCCATTAAAATAGGAATTTTAACAATCATTGATAGGCTTTTGTAAAGGATGCATAGTAAAATAGAATTGAGGGTTTTATGGGGTTAGCCTGAAAGTTTATTTTCCACGTGGGTTTTGTAAGAATGAATATCCAAGTTCATATTTAATGTAGGTTTTACTAAAAAAAAAAAAAAAAAAAAATCATTTTCTTTCAATTATACCCTCTGTTGGGTTCTTGTCAACATCCACGGAGATCAAATTCTTTAGTGATTTTGGTAAAAGAATGTCAATTTGAAATGTTTTAGGTTGAAATAATAAATACCTATCACGCACGTGATTATCCTCCGCCAGAATATTCAACATTGACATGAAATCAAATAACTTTCACACATGTAAAAATTTTGGGTTGTGCATTATTAATAAAAGATAAATAAAATAATATAGATAGGAGTCATTTATTTTGATTTATGTTCAAAATTCCACTATAATTTATACCGAGTTGGAATACAATAGCTCATAAAAATTGATTTCTTAGTCTTGTAATACCCCTGAGTAAATTATGTAATGCATTGTGTCTTTTTATTTGAGAGAGACTAGATGGTTGCCAAATGCTATAATGAAATTGATTGTTTCAACGTAGTCAGACGCTGTTTCTAAAATTGCACAAATCATATAAGACACTTGGGTATTTAGAGTTCAATAATCAGCATCGTGCTGTAAGAGAGATAATATTCGATCTTTTAATATTCTACCTATAATACTACAAACAAAATCTATGTGCCGAGGTCCTTGAATGCAATAGAAAAATTCAAGCTCAAGCATTTCTTAAGCTACCATGACAACCATGAGCATACATATGCATTGGAGAGAATTAGATTAAAGAATGGAAACTTGGGAGAGTGTTGATCTTTTTTCATGTAAATGGCGAAGCATAGGGAGATGGCACTATTAATATATAGCATAGGACATATTTTTAATGCGATAACATTGAATGTGTTCAAGTTTGCAGTGAGTTTATTCGTTGGTGTGAGAATTAGAGGAATTTCAGTGCCAACACTGTGTTCTTTTCTTGGTACCAAATAGTGCATTTATTCTCTAATGGGGAAACCTTGGCATTTATAGTTTTGTGCTCTAATTCATTGCAATTTTTATTCATTGGTACAAGGTTTTAATGCAGTAAATTAGGTTGATATGTTGGTCAGGGAGATTTGAGAAATATACAAACTCTTTGTTTTACTATTCTCCTATAGAGTAGTGCAAGCTCTTTGAGATGTTGTAGCACTTAATTTATGAAATAAGAAATTCAAGTGGCAATGACGAAAGATGTTGTTTTGGAGAATTTGGTACCTACAGATAAATACTAATTCCCTAGATAAGTAGTTGTATCTATAACAACAATTTAAAGTGTTTTATTCTTTTCATATAAAAAATAGATAAGATGAGAAGATGAGAAGACATACTTGTAGTTCCTCTTTCCTCTCATTTCCCTTATATCGATCCTGTCACCCCTTCCCATACCTAATACACTTGAGAAGTACCTGTAAACACAACAGAAAACAAAGAATAGATCAAAGCACACGATCTATTGAATATAAGTGAAAGGAATCAGATACAATTCACACATATAAGCATTATGAAACAATACAAACATATGGGAGAAAGGTTCAAACACTTTATTGAATAGAAGAAGGAATTACAACCATTGGTGTCTGATTCAAAGCCATTCCTCCAGCTTAGATCCCATCCACATCACATCAAAAGCATGACAAACTTGTATCATTACCATACTTGCTTCAAAGCTAAATCTCATAGCAACATTATCTCCTTACAATTCAACATAATCCAACCCTTGATCACTTAGATGAGTGGTCAATTTATAGGAAGATGAAGGAGGTTTCGTCATAAATGGTGGCATTGGATGGACTTCCATACTTAGAATTAGTTCCATGGAGGAAGGGATGAGAGGATAGGATGCACCTTAACTCATTCCTCATCCATTTTCGAGCTCATAGGAGTTGATACGTGAGGGAACCTTCTAGTTGACACCAAAATATAAGAATATTCCCCAAACTATATGTGAAGTTCGCTCAATCTCTTCCAGCGCAGGTGAAAGGAAGCCTAAGTGCTTTGCAGAGCACCTTGGAAATGGACTCAACTGCTCTGCAGCACACCTTTGCAAGGACTTATCTACGTTGGTCCCTCTAGAGGCTATTTCTGGATGTCTTCAAGTCATGAAATTGTTTGGGAAGGAGGCATTCAAAGGGGTGACTTGTTTAGGGCATGAAGCAACTAAAATTAGGATTTGATGATGCCTAAAACACCGATCTAGATGATGGGATTGATGTTCTCAAATGGATCTATAACATCCGCCCCCTAAAGCATGAGGTCGGAAAAATGCCAATGTCGAATGAAATGATTTGCGATGTGATGAGGAGGTTTCAAAGTGGAAAGTGACTTGCATCAATTACAATACATATATCATGATATTTTATTTTACATGAATTGTTGAGGGAATACGTACCCATGCTCATCTTATAAACTTTCATTACATGTACATAAACAGTAATCTACAGTTATAGACCCATGATCAGAATGACTATCAATGTAAAGCCATTGTACATATGATTTAGTACTCCTGAAATCGCATCCCGGATGGATGAAACTAGATCCAGGGTCTTCTATCTCATTAATCATTCACTCAAGTACAAGTATAACCATGTGAATATGTGATTTGAAGTCGAACATGGGAAGACACCATCTGATTACCAGCCAATGATGTAAGTTGTTAACAGATGCGAGAGAAATCATTGATAATGATAATGATCCTCAAGGTACTGTACTACATTCTTCATGGTGTGAATGGATGATTTTATGTCGAACACCATACAAAGTATTTTGTTCGAAGGCCATTGATGTCAACCTATCGTTAGAAGCGAGAATCCTACCATTGATGCATGCAAGCCTCAAGGTACTGGAAGAGTGTTTCTAAGTCAACTTCTTGGACAATGTGCTGATAAGAAGTGACTCGTCGCGGGAGGGCCTTGATGTATCCCACATCAATGACACAAAATGAGTGTAGTGAATTTAGAGATCAAATTTGACTGGTGACACATGGTTTAGGAATGACGGTCATGAAAATGAACGTTTATGGTATTGCAAACAATGAATTTTGACTGAATGACTTCTCTTGAACATGTCGGTGACACTAAATGAATTGGTATTATTGACCCAAAAAAAAGTGATGGATGGTATGATAGACCAATGGTGTGAAAACCATCAAGCTAATAACCCAACCCAGATAGTCATGGTGATGGAGTGAAAGTGTCATGTTCAAGAGTGACCTACTACCATAAAGTGGTTTTCCCCTTTTTCCCCTTTTCTCCAGTCGTTGCTGACTAATACCTCTTTATTTTTAATCAAGCTTGAGGAGGGTAACATATGCTTGTTGTATAATTTCACCCTTCGTGTGAATCCATCACTATGTGATGTCTTAACGAGTCTAGAAAAGTTGAAACTCGGTACTTTTCATGTTTAGAGAGTTTGAAAAGGGACAAAAAAGAAAACTCTACAACTTCTTTTTCATAAATCAATCTCTCAAGCTCGAAAAAGCATAAAATAATACAAGAGAGATGTCGTTTCTAATCCGTTAACGAGCTGGAAAGGACAAGTTCTCGACAATCGTTTCATGTTTAGCGATTTTGAAAAGAGCTTAAAGAAGACTCCTTTTTGAGGAACGAGTGGTGTCTATGGTAGCAACTGGTTCCAGTGTTGTTGTAACTTCTCAAAACATGTTGATTTATGTGAAGAGGCTGTCTAATAAGACTACTCATTGAAATTGTTCCTCAAAAATGGTAAAACAACCAAGTGAAAGCATATGATCGGCTAAAGGGATGGTGGTGATGGGATGAAAACAACCAAGGCTCATCTGACGAAAGAGGCTGATAGAATTACAATCACGAGGGTTAAAATGGAGATGAGTTCATTTATACACAAGCTTGAACCATGGGAAACTATGTTTGGATTAAGTTTCATGTTTACACAAGCTTGAAATGAAAAACTATTCTTGGATTCACATTCATGTTTACACAAACTTGAAATGAAAAACTATGCTTGGATTCAGTTTCATTTTTACACAAGGTTGAAATGAAAAACTATGCTTGAGATTGGCTTACATGCCCTCAACATGATGAAAGGGAGAGTCTCTTGTAAGCAGATGGAAGTCATTGCGGTGAAGCAGGATGCTTATCCAACACCTTTTTGGCTTCGTCCAGATAGGGACAAAGGTGAATGGGTTGATTCCCTTCACACAACCTACAAGTAAACTTAACTTTACCACTAGATGCATGCGCCCCAAGCTTCATTACATTCACCTAAGTAGACTACTTGTGGCTATCAGGTGGATGGAATGAAGGTTCTTTTATGAGATCAAGTGAAAGACTCGACTGGATTTTACGAGATCTAATCAAAGACTCGACTTTGAACATGGGACCTTGTTTCATTTTTTAATAAGATTGACACAAGATAAGGAACTCTACTTAGATTCCTTGTTTAATTTTTTAATGAGCTTGACACAAGACAAGGAACTATGCACATACCGTCGGGTTTATTTTTTAACGAGGTTGACATAAGACAAGGAACTATCCTCATGGGAGTTGTTTCATTTTTTAATGAGGTTGACATAGTAAAAGAACTATCCTTGTGTTCCCTATTTCATTTTTTAATGAGGTTGACACAATATAACGAACTATCCTCGCTTTCCTTATTTCATTTTTTAACAAGGTTGACACAAGACAAGGAACTCTCCTTATGTGATTTGTTTCATTTTTTAATGAGGCTTACACAGTAAAAGAACTATCCTCATGTTCATTGTTTCATTTTTTAACGAGCTTGAGACAAGGCAAGGAATTATGCTCATATTCCTTTGTTCACAACCCATAAGAGGTCATGACTTCCAATAGGTTCTCATCAGATGGGAGAACAATGCTATGGAAAGAGAGATTTGGTTCCAATGCCCCTAGTACATAATGTACAACATCATTGAATTGATCAGCAGTTGATGTAGGTATGGAACGGGTTACCACATAATTAACCCGTGGCAGGGATTGTACCATTGGTACAAAAGGAACATTTAGGGAGGATGGTTGACTAGAAGCCATATTTGGACTGGGTAATGAAAGATGGTAAATGGTGAAAATTTTTCCTTCATGCAGGAAACAAATCACTCGAAAGAGTGTTGAAACAATAGCTCCCATGTCATAAACATAGTCACACCCAAGAAGTAAATTGTAATCTAAAGGGCCTGGGACTACCATCACGTTCAGATAAATGATTTTTCCTCCCAAAGTAATAGGCAACTGAGGAAGGATCCCTAATGGATGACTGGTTCCTCTGTTAAAAGCCAACATATTTTGGGTAATAGGCACAAGTGGTTGCGAACCGAGCACTTACCAAGAAGTAGAGGAAAGAGTACTCACAGATGCACCTTCATCTATAATAGTGCCATATACAATCATATTATAATCATGTACTATGATTTGGAAAGGCACATAAGAGGGAAGATGAAATATTGCTAGTTGATTCCAATCAAAGGAAGTGACCAGACTACTTGGAGGGGGTATTATAAGAACGAGAGAATTATCCCCTTTGGTTACAAGAAAGGGAGGATTTTCCTCTTGTCTTAATGGAACAGGAGGGTTGCCCCTAAGCTCACTAGAATCTGAAGAAACAAAAAGAACCTGAATGGTATCATATTCACTCTCTTCGAGAAAGTTACAACTAACGAAAGGTGACATTGGGTCAACTATTTCTTTGACCTATTGATTTGGGTCAGGTACAGACTCATAGGATTCACTTTTGAGACGGTGAGTTTGACCAACAGTTGATTTTTGTCAGTCAATTCATCAACTAGTGAAGGATTAACGGAGAGTCTCATGTAGCCATATGGAAGTCACTGCGGTGAAGCAATGTAGTTATCCAACACTTTTTTGGCTTCATCCAGATAAGACAAAGGTGAATGGGGAGACTCCCTTCACATAGCCTATAGGGAAACTTAACTTTACCCTTCTTTCCATTAACTTTACTACCACTATTTGATGGTGTGTCACCACCATGATATCCAGAAGTTGATGACACAAAATGATGTGAATGGGAAGACCATTCTTCTAAGATTTGAGGAATACCAGAACAATTTCGAAGAAGATGGTCTCCCACACAAAATTTGCATGGATATCGAACTTTGCAAGGCTTGATGCATGGTTTCTCATCAGATGTTGCATTCAAAGCAATGGTTGGTTGGTTTCCCCCTTCCTGAATTTGCTTTTTTTTTCTTCTTCTTCCCTTTCTTCTTCTTCTTAGCCACCTAGTTACTAATACCAATACTTTCACCAAGCGAAGAGGAAGAAGGGGAGGAAGAAAAAATCGAGGAAGAAGGCAAAGGGTTAACTTTAGGATGAACTAGAGGTTGATTTTGTCTAGTTGGAGGTGTACTTGATTGCAGAGAAATCACGACATTTTGAACCAAGGAGGTTGAAAACAACCATACTAGCAATCCAATGGTAAATCCTAGAAGGGACAATGTAGCCATATATGGAGCACCAATATTTCCAAAATGAGGAGAAGGACTAGGATTCCCATCAAAAGGAATTCCTTGACTGGTGAACTCTGGATTTGTTGCCATATGTCTCAATCTAAGATGTACTAAGGAGAGAGTGTTGAGGATGTTATTCCCGGTCAATTAATTTTATCTTAATCAAAGTAACATAACAAAACAAAAGAGGGATAATCTAGGAAAAATGTTTACCAAGCAACTGTGAACTTCAGAATACCTCCTAGCAAACCAAGAAGTACAGGTAGACAATCTCCCTGAATGTTATGTTCGGTGTAACACAATGTACAAGGAAACCGACTCGGTTACCTAAGGATGGATAGCAACCTAGTGTTGTCCTCCCATGTATAACCAAAAGTACGTGGAGGCCCAATCTGTATAAGCGCCGTCTAATGCAAAACCGCACAGTGAGAGCTTTCCCATATATTTTACGTACTGTAACACCACCCTATATACCTGAAGCTACGCGGACGAGCTACGAAATACTCACGTACGTGGAATGAGGTATCATACTTGGGATGTATTGCAGACAAGTTAGCGACAACTGCTTTATTTTATGCTGCTAGAACACGTCTCTAGCCCAGAACCAATAAATTATTTTGGTTAGGTGACAATGCTCCATTAGGTAAATTCAGATAAATTGTAAGTTGATCTTCTTTAAAATTTTCCCTTCAAAGTGCACCACATGTTTTATGTTTGCAATTCCTAAAATGAAACTAATATGATAAGCATTCTTCTCATTCAATTGAACTATGAAAACCTTAGCTAGTAGGGATAGAGCAATCAGATCTTTGACAAAGAGCAAAGAGCACATCTAATGAAATTTCCCTAGCTATTCCTTTCAAGAATTCGCAAACTACAATATGAACGATGCAAGTTTTTCTTTACGATTTCGTTAATGCGAATATGAACAAAAGTAATTATGCAAATATAAACAATCAATCTTTCATAGGAATGAAGACTTTTACAACAGTTCTGTTGGTGAGCACCAGTATTGCAGCAATAATGCTACAAATCCTCGGCTACCTACTTTACTCTTATCAACTCGATAGTTCGTAACAAACTTGGAAGCGACGGTGTTGTATGCACCAGCACTAGTTCTTAATGCAGGCTGTCACTTGGTCAGCTCATGCAAGATCACTAGGAGCTCCAGCCAACTTCTATGGATTCCAGAAGAAGCTCTATATGTGATTCAAGAAAGGAAATCTTACTCTACAAAGGCTACTCTAATTGCAGGAAGGAAAGAGACCGAAAAGTAAAGTAAACCTAGCAAACCCTACTTAACCAACTAATCCTAATTTTGTAGAAAGCACTATGAAAACCATGAAATGAATGCCATTACTTACTCAAGGAAGTAAACGACATCTTCTCGTACTATTTCTAGAATTAAATGAGAAAAAAACATATTTTTGGATTTTTATGTGAAATTGACAGGCATGTATTTTATTGTGTGTGAAGGTGGAAGTGAATGGGTGGTGTTGAAGGGAAACTTTGGGCTTTGTGGGGATGTAGGAGGGTGTGGATGGGTCCTAGAAGGTCTCGAGTCACCTTCTGGACGATTTTCCCACACTTAGCCTTCAAAGGAAAGCCTATAGAAAAATCTACAAGAGGACACAGGGGATCTACAAGAGGTCTACAGGAGGATGTCGAGAGCATTTTTAAAGGTTTTGAAGGTGTGAGAGTGGGTGGAAAGGGTAGCTGAAGGCTAGGATGATGTGTTAAGGCATGTGGGGTTCAAAAAGTATCATTAGGAGAGGGAAGGATGGTCGGGAGAGAGGAAGAAATCCTATGGAAACACGCAGAAAAGTAAGGCAGATTTGAGGTGAACTTCGGGTGAACTGTAGGGCATAGATCAGGGAGAGAATGTGATAGTTGATAGGCTAACCTACTGTGAGAAGATATTGGCTGCAACATAGCTGAAAGTCAAACAATGAAATCAAGCAAGCAAGGAAACTAAGTACATCAAAAACAAAATTTTGCATCAAGCTAATCTAAATTATGAGCTATGGAAAGAAATGTTGAAAAGTGCTATAATGAGAGAAAGAATGGAAGAAGACTTATTGAAAAGATATAAATGAACATGGTGAAAGAGATCTAAAGCAAAGCATTAACCTTCTAACATATTGTAACACTAAAAATCCTATGAAGAAGGAAAATTTGTGTTTTTGTGGCAGCAAGAGGGTCTTGGCCTTAGTTCATGGTCCCAAAGGGAGGAAAGCATGCCAAGGCATTGTTGCTGGCCTTTTGTATCTTCTTTCTATCACTGTTTACCCTGCTATAGAAAACACAAATGGAAACAACCTTCTAAATCACCGAAAACAACATATTATTAACCAAGAAAGAAAATCATCTAACAGCAGCTAATCCATAAATTGAAACAAAGCATATAGATACAAGCAAGAGGAGCTTGGCTACTTGGATTGGGCCCTAACCTAAGAGCTGCAACCCTCTAAGGTAACTCAGTGCAGCTTAGAAAGGACCTCATCTTTATTATCAAAATAATAATAGGATTACATGAAACTATCAACAAAAGTAAACTCGAAGTTGAGTAGAGCAAAGCTGCGACAAAAATTCAACAAAAATTCGACCAACGTCCTAGTGAGTCCCTAGGCCTCTCTACTTATACAAATGAAGCTTCCAACAACTTCCTCAAAATTAGGGAGGCTTGGCTCCCAAAACTCGAGATAAACATAAGTTATCCTCCACTTGCTCAGTTGCCTCATAGTGCATTGATTTAGATGTTTGTGCTCCAAGCTGCATGAAGGAGAATTCCAAGTGGGGAGTAATAAATGAGGGGGATTCCCTCCTATAAATCCTCTCCTTTGTCCACTTCAAATTATTTCTACCAATTTTCCATTAAATCTTTGACTTTGTCTTCAAAATTCAACAAAAATCTGCATTAAACACATATTAGACTCCATGACATCATAACCAACCCATCTCACTCCATAAGCATAAATATAATAAAAAAGCATGCAATAAGCTAAGAAAATGGTTGATTAAACTACGTTAGAAGGCAAAATGAGCCCATATAATTATCCATTTATGGGGCTCATCATCACCCACTACTAATGGTATTGCTCATCCTCTGAGCAACTTTGTCCATCTCCTCATCTTTGATGGCCCTGGTGGCCTCTCTAGCATCCCAAGCTTCTGATGTTGTTTCCTCTTACTTGTCATAGAAGGCTACTTTTCTGTCTATCTCTTCCCACTGCCTCTGCTCTTCCTCTTTGGTTCTCCCTTCTAGAATGCCTAACAGTAGTGCTGGACTCAGTTAGAGGCCAATCCAATTGACCTACAGCCTCTGCATTGAGTGCTTATATATGGGAACTCTCCTTAGTGCTTCCTTCATCCTCATTGGGGAATGATATTCCCTAATCTTCAGACTGTGTGTTAAGGTGTTCCATCTCCTCATACATGCATGCACACATTCATCCCCAAGTAACCTTTCCATGTCCTCAAAATGTGCAATGGCATGTGCTTGATCATTTATGTATTTAGGGGCAATTTGAGGATTATCTGCAAGCAACTAGCGTGTGTTGATGAGAGACATGGGATATGATGGCTCAGCTCTGATCATTAGTGGCTCATTATGCTCTCTGATCATCAACCTTTTTACTTCAATTTCCCTTAACTCCTCATGGTTCATCCAAGAAGCCATGGCCATTAGTTGTACGTCCCCTAGCCTAACATTGGGGTCCAATACATTCATGTTTGCGAGGGTCATATTATGCAGGTAATATTCTGTCGTTTTTGCCTTATCTTCTGTTGTACTTTGGTCATCTAGGTCCATAACTTGTCTATAATCTTGAAAATGCATTGTGTCTCTTTGTGCCAAGGTCTTGATCTGAAATTCCATCATCCGGTCCTTCAGATACAAGGCATACAATTTTGTTGGTTGCCTACATTGCAATGCTTTTATGGACTAGTTGTCCATGCATGCCAGTTGGGCCTCTTTCTCTTGCAACTACCTCCTTAGCAATTCATTTTCTGTTTCAAGTTGGCTCCTTACAGTTGCTTCTCTGTGTCTGACAGCACCTAAATTCCTGCCCATTTCTCTGATTTTATTCTCCATATGGAAAATATAGCCAACTCCCTTGGATTTGGCTATTTGCATCCACCTATGGGTCCTTATTCTTTCTTTCTCCAACTCAAAGAATAGTGGAATTGCAAATGTTTGTGGAATTATATTTCCTCCTTCAAGGAGGCAGTAATAGGAGGCAAGGTTGGGCTGGGGATCAGGTTCTTGTGGCTCTGTAGCTTCCTCCTTCCCCTTTGGATGTCATTCTACCCTTTTTTCAAGTTTCTTGGTCTCATGTAGCTTTGACAGGGTCTCCTGTAGAACAATTTGTGCCTCCTGTAGAACTATTTTTGAGTCCTGTAGTTGCACTCTTTCCTTCTAGGTGGAAGATATATGAGTCCCTCTTTCATATGTGATAGGGGTTTTAGAGGGAGATTATTATCCTTTCACAATGGGTGAATCTTCAATTGTAATGGGTACTGCTGAAGATGGTTGTGGTTTCCCTATTTTTATCTTTGTGCTTTTCCTGGCCTTAAAGTTCATGGAGGCCTGCCTTTTTCTCTTCTCTTTTGGTTTAATTGGAGTTCTCAGGGCAGTGAGGGTAGCTACTACCCCTCTTTCTAAGGTCTCATGAGACACTTCTGTCTTTTCTGCTTCTTTCCCTCTTTCTGTCTTTTCTTCTATCTCTGTTTGCTCTATTTCCTCCTTTTCTATCTCTTCATCCTTCTTATCTTCTATCTTGGTTTCTTCCCCCTCCTTCTCTTTTCCTGCTGAGTCATCGGTTGCTTCACCTTCTCCCCCTTTCTGCTCTTCTTCCTCACTGTCAGAAGACTGATGTCATATGTGAGGGCCTTTATGTCATCTTCTACTGTCATGTTTTTGAAGACTTCCCATGTTATAGGGAGTGTGAATGTATGAAGGGCCTCTTCCACCAAAATTTTGATCAGCCCATGGTGAGCCAACTAATCTAGACTCCCTACCTTAAACTTAATGCTTGAGTCTATGAGGGATTGTAGGAGGAAATAAGGGATGGTGAGTTTCTAGGGTGTTGGAGTGTCCATGCCATATCTTAGCTCATGGAGGAGTCTAAAATGGTAACCATAGATTATGCTATACCTCCCCTCACAGGAAATATATTTGATGATCTGGTAACTAACCTCATCCCAAGGGTAGGGTATGCTTGTCCTTCTAATGCCATTTTTGTCTTCTATAGGATGTTCATTGTTTTGGAAGAAGTTTTTCTTGGCAGCTTGTCCAATTGGTTTTTCATCTTTGCTCCAAGGTAATCCAAGAGGAAGGGTGGTAACCCTACTAATAAATTTTGGGGTGATTTCCATGGAAAGACCTCTAAAAGTGATAGTGGCATGGGTCCTTGAGTGAGGGACTAAAAAAGGGAAAATTTCTGAGCAACTTCTTCATCAAACCATCAGAATTTCTCAATAAATGGCATCCAATTTGCCTTGGTGAATATGGCTACTACTTGGGGATGTTCATGGAGCCTGGTTGAATTGGTGGGCTCATTCCTCATGATTCCTCCTGTCATTTTTCTTATACCCCTTTTGAACACCAAATGTAGAGATGGAGACAAGAATTTTGAAGAAAATAGGAAAACAAAGGAAAACTGTGTTTTTTTTTTTAAAAACAGGTAGAATTTTTTTATGTAATTGCCCTTCTTCTATGGACTCAATTCCTCCTTAAAAATTATATCAATCCTTGCACATAATGATAATCAAGCTGGGTATGCATAGAACCTACCTCCGCAAGCAGAAATCGAGAAAAAAACCCGTGTTTTCTCCTTAAAAACAACTCAATGCCCCTCCTATAGAACTGTGTTTAGGTGCTCTTGTAGATCCTCTAAGTGCTCCCGTAGAACACCGATAGAAGGAGGATGGATGAAAGCAATGGAGAATGATGGTTTCGAGGCTGCGGTGGTGACAAAGAGCTTGCTGCAGCTAATTGGATGAGGATAGAATGAGAGAAAATGTGGTGAAAGAGTTTCGAGGAGGAATACTTATTTCTTCTTTTAGATATTTCCGGTGATGGGGTGAGCTGGTAAAAATATACGTTGCCATATTTGGACCATTGGTCCCCACCTGCCTTTTCATCATGGCTTTTTACCACAATCACCTCTCATCATTGCATCAGAGTTTGCAAACCCTCCACTACTTGTCCTTGGGATCTTTCTCTGAGTTGATCATGTGCACGTGTGGTGGCATCTTCGGATGAGTGCAGTTAACTAGATGAGGGTGGCTAGTTAACTGGCCACCTTTTCTCGTTCAACCCTAACCATCTCATTCACTTATGCATATCTCCAGATTACACAAATGCAATAGAGGAAAGGGCTAGCCACTTACTTGTGAGTCGAATGGATGTGTTGTGAGGTATTTTGGTTCCTTTTGTTGCTACATGCTTATATTTGCTTTGCTGCATGCCTGTGTTTCCTTTGTTGCGTGCCCTCTGTTTTCTGATGTGTGGCTGTTTGTTTTGTGCAGGTATCCTCTGGCTAGATCTAAGCTATAGATGTCTCCTTCAATCCCATGGTTTCACTTCTTTTTTTTGTTTTGGATTGATTTTAATGGGATCAGTCGCTACAGGAATTCCCACAGGAGCTCCTGTAGCTGCTGCTGCCTTTAAAATTATAGCTGATTTTTTTTTTTTCCTACTGGGAGCTGTGAGTATGGGGCCATAGATGCTAATGGATATGGAGAGGTACTAGATAAGTTTTAGGTGATATTTGAAGTGATGCTTTATCTATTTTTCATTTGTTTTTTTCTAAAAACTAATTTTTGTTTTTTTCTGTGACAGGAAGGAAAAAAATGATAATGATGATGTGATGCAGGTGTGGAGTGGATGGCAAGGAGGGTTGATATATGTAGGAGGGATTAAATATTCTTCATAAAGATTTCCAACCCCTCAAACTACTTTTTGGAACCATTTCTGGCTCTTTGTGATTCCTACAGGGGCCCACTGTAGAAAACACAGGGCCTCCTGTAGAACACACAGTTTCCAGAAAAAACACAGTGGGGTTGAAGAAAGGTCAGAAATGATGGACAAGAGTATGGAGGAGGTGAAATAGGCTCTTTGGCATCTTCTCTTGCTCGCTGTGGTCTTCCTGCAACCTACAATGCACATTACAATTCAATTTTGTTTTTCTTCTTTTCTCTGTTTTTTTTTTAAAGATAATTAGGGCACCTTTAGGAGGTTTTCACCCTGATTGCCTGCCTTGGGTGCCTCCAAGGGAGTTTTTCACCCAAGGATCTTATTCCTTTTTCTTTTTTCTTTTTTCTTTTTATTGTTTTTTGGCATCATTGGGCCACCTCAGAAGAGGTTTTCAACCCAATGATGGGACTCAAGCTCCTCATGGATGTTTTCACTTGAGTCCTTATTATTTTTTCCTTTTTTTCATCAGTGTGTGGAGGCTGAGACATGCTCCACCTCCATCACTATCTTATTTAGATATTCAATGAGCTCTCGCTTGGAGAGGGGCTTTTTGTAAATTTTCAACCTATGTCCATTGACAAGCATGGGGATGGATTCCTCATCAATGGTTCTAATTAGAATTGATCCATTGTCATTGCATTTTTCCACAGTGTAGCATCCTAGCCATCTTGTCCTCAGCTTGCCCTCAAAGTCTTTATACCTTGAATCATAGAGCAGTTCTCAATCTCCCTCTTGGAATTGCTTCTCCTTGATATTTTTGTCATGCCATATTTTCCTCTGAAGCTAAACTACCTCTGTGTGGACAAGGGCCTGCAATATTTGTTCATCCAATCCATTGAGCTAGAGAAATCTTTCCTTTTGTGCATGGCTGAGGTCTAGGTCTAGTTGAGCTTTTGTCCTTAGTGTATTGAATTCAAATTCTATTGAAAACAAAGCCTTCTTCCCATAGACCAGTTCATAGGGTGTGAACCCTATGGTGGTATTCCATGTTGTGTTGTAGGCCCAGGTGGCCTCAACTAATTTGTTCACCCAATATTTTCTACTGTTGCTCACTACCTTGGTCAGAATTCCTTCCAAAGCTCTATTAGTAACTTCCACCTGCCCATTGGCTTGTGGATGGTAAGGGGTGGAAGTCTCGTGCTTGATTTTATGATGTGTGAGCGGGTCTTCAATCAAATTGGAAGTGAACTCACTGCCTTGATCTGTGACCAATTCTCTTGGATACCCAAACTTGTAGAATATGTTTTCTCTCAAAAAATCACTACTTCTTCCTCTATTACTGCTTTGTTTACTTTTTTTTTCCTGCCCACTTTTTTAGGTAACCGATGCACATAATGATGTATTGCTTCTGTTTTGAAGGAGGGTTGATGGGACCTAGAAAGTCCATGTCCCCTTCTCAAATGGCTCAAAGGTCACTTGGGGTTGCATGGGCATCTCATCCTTTTGAGTAGGTTTCCCCATCCTTTACCACCGATCACATTGGTTGGTGTATCTCCTCACATCTTGATGAAGAGTGGGCCAATAGTAGCCTCTTGTAAGATTTTGAAGGTAGTTCTTTTTGCTGCAAAATGATCTCCACATAGCCCGTCATGACAAGTGAGGAGGATGTCAAAAACATCCTCCTCCCTAACACATCTTCTCAAGATCTGATCTGGGCCAATTTTGAAGAGATCACCCCCAATCCTGGTGAAAGGGGCGCTTTTCCTCACTATCCCTCTCTTCTCCTTTGAGGATATGTGTGGTGGAAACTATGCTGAAACCAAGTAGTTTGCTATATCAGAAAACCATGGAGAGAGTACTGAGATAGGAAAAAGGTGTTCATCTTTCAATTGATCATCCACCATTCCTTCTTCACCTACAGGCAAATTTACTCTAGACAAAAAGTCATTAACAACATTTTCTTTAGTAGGCTTATCAACAATGGTCAGATCAAATTGTTGTAATAAAAGTAACCATCTAATAATGTGAGCATTTACATCCAGTTTGTTCATTAAATATATTATTGCAGCATGATCAGTGTGCATGAATGTTTGATAGCCTATGATATAATGTCTAAATTTGTTCAAAGAATGCACAACATCTAGGAGTTCCTTCTCGGTTATTGTGTAGTTTAACTCTTCCTTTGACAAATTTTTTCTTATAAAGTATATGGCACAAGGTAACTTTTCATCAATTTGTCCTAAGGTTGCTCCTATTTCTTTGTTCGAGGCATCTGTGTGAATGTGGAAAGGTAGGGCCTAGTTTGGGCCTCTCAAAATTGGGGCGGTCACAAGTTTGCTTTTCAAGGTATCTAGGGCTTCTTGACAGTTTTCCGACCAAACAAATTCGACATATTTCCCTAAAAGACAAAACAATGGAGAGGCTAGCTTACTGAAAACTTTAATGAATCTTTTGTAATACCCAGCTAAGCCTACGAAATTTCTTACATCTCTCACCTTTTGAGGAGGTGTGACCCTTTGGATGACGACAACTTTTTTGGGGTCCACTTGCAATCCATATTGAGATATTGGATGACCTAGCACGGTCCCTTTAGTCATAAAAAATTCACATTTTTCTGCACTGAGGGACAAGTTCATCTCAATATAATTGTCCAAAAATTTTCCTAAGTGAAATAAAGCTTCCTGAAAGTCAGAACCATAAGGATTAAAATCATCCATATATATTTCCACTGCATGATGAACCAGTTCATAAAATATACTTAATACCGCGCTCTGGAAAGTTGTTGGAGCATTGCACAAACCAAAAGGAAGGACCTGGTATGCAAAGGTACCCCAAGGACAAGTGAAAGTAGTCTTATCTTGGTCTTATCCTTATAACTCCAAGCGAAGGCATCTAAATGTTTTCTCATTAAGTTGCATAGCTCCTTCTCCTGGGAAGGGGATAGGGATGGATTGATTTTCAAGGTTCTTCTTCGGTTGAACTCTATATTCTTAACACAGAGATAGGTCAGGTTGGCCACATAGAAATCATTTAAGGGGTTTTCTTGGGTTTCTTTCACTATGTCCTCTAATGGTAAGACACTGGGGGTGGATTCTGAATCAAATTTTCAATCATAGCATCATCATCTTGCAGTTTTCCCCCCATGGTGGTTTCTAATGCACGGAGAGGTGCAAAATAGACTTTGTCCTCATCCTCCTACTCCAACCACAGAGGTAGATCATGCTCTAGCAAGGGTTGGGTAGGAGGGTATAGGATTAACTTGTTGGGCATATGCCCATTCTTGATGGTCATGTTCCCAGCTCGACAGTTGTTGTAGGCATCAGCAGTAGCCAACCAGGTTTTTCCCAGGATGAGAGGATACCTAGTGAGCTTTTCCTTCAGCTGGAGAACTAAGAAATTAGCAGGGTACTCTCAAGAATCAATGGAGACCATCACATCTTCCACAATCCCTTCAGGGGTCATGGTAGAGCGGTCTGCTAGCTGCAATACTATCCTAATCTTCCTCAAGGAGCCCTGGAGGTTAAGTTTGAGAATGGTGTCCTTTGTCATCACATTAATGGCAACTTCTAGATCAATCAAGGTATGTGGGATCATGGTGCCATTGATGTGGACATCAACTACTGGGCTTCCAGGGTCCAGATATTTTAGATATATTACCTACCCCAACATCAGGTCTGACAGTTGTCCTATGACATTGATGGTTGGGGCATCTCTCTTGCGCCTTCTTGGATGCCTAATGCACTTCTCTTTGATCAACCTGTTGTAGATAGGCACATCTTTTATGGCTTAGAGAAGTGGTATCTTCACACATCACTATTTCAATTCTCCCAGAAGTTCAGTTTCTTCTGGGGTAGGTTGTGTTGTCTCGGATAGTCTCTCAGGAAAGGGTGGAATTTCTTTAATTCAATTTCCTCTTTATCTTCCTCAACCTCCCTAGGTGGAGGTTGGCTATCTGGAAGAACCTTCCTAGATCACAGGTTAATCTCCTAAATCTCCACAGCATAATTGGGGCATCATGGTTCTCCATTGTATACTTGTTGAGCCTATCTGTTGTTCGAGTTCGGGTTCGGCTAGGCAGGCATTTGGGGTTGCCTTGGTGGAGTAGGAAGCAATGATTGTGGTTGAGTAGGTGGTGGAGGAAAAAGAGTAGGGGTAGAGTTCTATTGGGGCCTCCACCCCTGATGAGATGCATTCCATTGAGGTTGCAGTTGAGCATAGGATTGAAATGAATGAGATGCTGGTTGGGCATGATATTGAGATAGAAAGGTCCAAGGAGGAGGTGTGGACTAGGAAGGATGAGCAGGAGGGCCCCAAGAAGGTATGGAAGTTACTTGGTTAGGGTTGTAGTATGCCTGAGATGTCCCTTGCATCCCCTTCGGTATGCTCTAGGTCCATGTTGTCTCCTTTCATTCATGAATTAGAGTGGTTCAGTGGCTCCTTCGGTCCCTTGGTATACAACTTTAAGTCCGGGAAAGGAAGGGCACTTATCTGTAGAATGATATTCTTTACAGAGTGAACAAACCTCTATAGAGTTCAATGAACATCCATTCCTAGGATTCCTCCTGGTGCATCTAGGACAAAAGATGGCCAAAGCCCTCTCTGCTTCCTCTTGTTTCCCTTTGAGATGCAAGGTATCCATTTCCATGGCAAGAGTCTGCAACATCTCACTTTTGAAGTCTTCTAGCATGTTTCCGAGTTCACCTTTGATGGATGAATTGGAAGAGGAGGTACTGGCTATGGGTTGACTCCCCCTACCTCTCTTTCTGGCTGCTCTAGAATGGTTTCTAAAGATAATCTTTATGTCCTCATAAGGTAGTTGGTATATGTCTCCCTCGACTAGAAGATGGAGGGCGTCTAGAAGGTCGTTCAGAATTCCCCTAAGTAGAACCAACTTCAGAGATTTAGGGTCAAGTGTGCACCTAGTCCTTTTGTAACTGAGCTGGAACCATTTTTCATAATCTTCCAAGGATTCATCACTTCCCATGGTCATTTGGAATATTTCTTCCTTGGTATCTTTTGACCTACAATAGTCTCGATATTTGTTATTAAAGGCCTACTGCATCTAAGCCCAAGTTGTTATGCTATTGCTAGGTAACCCCATGAACCAACGCAATGCTGCATCCTTGAGAGTAGAAGGGAATAGTTTCAACTTTTTCTCATCTTCTGCATAGTCGTAGGTTCGACAGATGACGGAAAACTCAAACAAGAAGGTGTTAGGATCTTCTGTAGTCAAACCATGGAAGTGAGGTAGGCCTGAAGGACTTATATTCTTAATTTTGGTATCCCCATTAGTCTCCCAGATGGGAAAGGTGCCCTTTATTCTTTCTCCATTCCCCGTAGCATTTCTGTTTTCAGCCATCAGCTTAGGAGGGATGTTTTCTTCTTCTTCTTCCCCTATAGGTTCTTCAAATATCTCTGGTTATTCACCTAAAGTTTCTTCTTGATCATTGCCACTGAAGAAGAGAGAAGGTTGGCTATGTGATGTAGTGGGGATGTTGGGCAAGAATTTTCCTGAATTATCTATGTTCCAATGAGGCATGAAAGAAAATCTTTTTGGTTGGTTCTTGTTTTTTTTCACTGATTATACTTGCAAAACTAAAATTGATTTAATAAACAACTTGCAACTAACTGAAATGAACTTGCTGAAATGAAATGCAAAACTAAAAAGGAACGCAAATGAAATGCAGAACTGAAAGCAAGGAAATGACTAATCTACTTTTTCTGAAATGGAAATTGCAGAACTGAAGAGGAAAGCAAGGAAATGCAGAAGTTGAAAGAAACAACTACTCTACTTTTGCTAAAATGGAAATTATAGAATTGAAAAGGAAAGCAAGGAAATGCAAAAGCTGAAAGAAACAACTACTCTACATTTGCTGAAATGAGCTACTTAGCAAAATGTTACAAGAGAAAATAGAAGCATGCAGTAATCACAGAATACTCTGATGCTTCCTCGGTAGAGGTGTCACGCGGAATGAGTCGATCTTGTGGACAAGATAGACCTTCCTAGAATCTAATGAAGACCTAATGACAAGCAAACCAACCAGACACTATCTTTCTCTAAATGCGCTTTATAAATAATGGCAAACAAATGTGTTTTAAGGCCTACCTCATGTCCAATGCAAGTTTGGATATGCCTTCGCTCCTTTGATCCAAGTAAGTTCCCTTGTCGCAAACCTGCAAGCACAAACAAGGCAAACAATTAAAGAGCACCTGAATATCCAATATTATAAAACATATTTAACATGAAAGTCAAGGAGTTCATGAAACAAATAACATGAGATACTTGTTGAGAAAAATGAGCTTGATTGTATTAATTCAAAAGGAGAAGAACTTTACAACCTTTGCCTACTATACAAGCTCCTCCCAGGGTCCAACAAGAAGTCTCCTCTACTTTGACAAACTTCACTCACTCCCTAATGAAGCCAAAATGGTATGTGATCCCTCCTCTTAAGCTCAAATAGGAAGTCTTGATTTCACTAGCATTTACCCTCAAAAGTTCTGCTTCTAACCTCCCCAGCCACTGACCCAATGCCTCAATTTATAGTGCAATGGATATTAGTTACCAGCTCCTCCTTCAAAGGGATAGAGTCCTCCTTCAAAGGGATAACTCCTCTCGACAAGGGATTAGTTCCTCCTCTCATGGGATGCATGAACCACTTGGAGCGAACAATCCACGTAACAAATGCTTCTAGAAAACTCTAGAATTAACCCAAGATGTGTTTTTTAAGATAAAGGTTGTTCCTTTTGAATTTTACAGGGGTACCCACCCTCCCCTTTACATAGAGAGAATATAAGTACGCAGATTTCCTGAACATAAGGTGCTGGCCCTCAGGAAAAAGTGAGAGAAAGTGCGGAACTAGAGTTACATTACTTTTTTGATGTCTTTCTCTCATTTCTAAAGCTTGTTCTGAAGAGCTGAGGTTTGAGACTTTCTTAGGAAGCTGGTATAGGTGGTGATAGACTTACACCGAATGCAAATAATCAAGGTGACGATATTTTTGTGTAACAACTTGTAAAAAGACTTTGTTACAATACCATGGGCCAATACCATAGCTCATCAATACAATATACCCAAAAACCATGTCTTATATCACAATCAAAATATCTTACAAATATTTAAGTTGAATTTAATTTTATAATTTTTTTTATTAAATCTAAAGGGAAAAGAATATAATTATTTTTTGAGATACATCTACACCTTTATCACATTATAATATATCAGATATAAATAGTAAATTACGATTCATTTTACCATATAAATTAAAATAATAATTTTATAACAATATTTAAATTTCATTAATAAGGACATCAAAATTTAATACTTTACCATGGATATTATTAAGAATACTATACCATGGGCTAATACTATGGGTCATCAATACCACATGTCCAAAAAACCATCTCTCATTTCACAATAAAAATAATACTTACATTATAACAAGATTTTTAACCATGGATACTCACCCCAATTTACCACGGCATTTATTAATCATACCATACTTTGGGCCAATACCATGGCTCATCAATACAACATGTCCAAAAACCACCTCATTTCACAATTGAAACATTTTATAAATATTTTTTTAACTTAATTGTGCGAACTAAGTATGGGGGTAGATCTCAAGCGTAAATGTTTAACATCTAATGTTTAACATTTAACACATTTAATTAACTAATGTAATGTTCACCCTAATTATAAATCCATCTAATTATTGTGTATAAACAAAAAAATAAATTTAACACATGAAGTAAAGTGTAGTTGGTTTCATGAGACATGCAAAGTGAAATTGTATTTGTAAGAAAGTATTTATGTGGCATTATTAACTTATAAATAGTTATTTTCACAATACCATAGACCAATACGTAGAAGAGAATGATAGAGAGGAGGGAATAAAATCATAATACCATGGGTTAATACCATGGCTTATCAATACCATGGGCCATCTAGGCTTTTAATTATTTTGTTACAATACCATGGGGCAATACCATGGATTATCAATACCATATATCCAAAAACCATAACTTGTTTCAAAATCAAAATATTTTACAAATATTTTATTTTAATTTAATTTTATAACATTTTTTAATTAAATCAAAAAGAAAAAGGACATAATTACTTTTTATGTATATCTAAACCATCCATCCTCACAACTACTAAAATATTCCCATACAGA
>APFE030631723.1:133303-151245 GCA_000404065.3 Pinus taeda | reverse complement strand
CCAACAAGCAAAACTCCTAGGAATTTCACCTAAAACCCTAATGCTAATGAAATTAAACCAAGGAAATATTTCAACCAGACACATGCAGGTATGGGCAGAGGATAACCACTAAAAAAACAAGATAAAACTAATTTAAAGAGTAAAATTCAAATTTTCAAAATTTTAGCAGGGTACGCAGGTTCAGAGTTTACACAGGTGCGTGTACGCTCTGTGCACAAAGTAAAAGTGCGTACAGGTACGCACTGTGATACATGCGCAGACTGCGGACTTCGACCGAAGTAATGAAAAATAAAAAACAAACCTAAATCCACTAAGTCTACCCAAAGCCACACACAACAAGCCAAAAACAGAAACAAAAAGGCAAGTTTCTCAAGTCAAAGAAAAACAAGGAAAACAATCAAGTCCCTAGCAGAGTCGCCATTTTGTCACGCAGAATGAGTCGATCTTGCGGACAAGATAGACCTTCCTAGAATCTAATGAAGACCTAATGACAAGCAAACCAACCAGACATTATCTTTCTCTAAATGCGCTTTATAAATAATGGCAAACAAATGTGTTTAAGGCCTACCTCATGTCCAACGCAAGTTTGGGGATGCCTTTGCTCCTTTGATCCAAGTAAGTTCCTTTATCGCAAACCTGCAAACACAAACAAGGCAAACGATTAAATAGCACCTGAATAACCAGCATTATAAAACATATTAAACATGAAAGTCAAGGAGTTCATGAAACAAATAACACAAGATACTTGTTGAGAAAAATGAGCTTAATTGTATTAATTCAAAAGAAGAAGAACTTTACAGCCATTGCCTTGACGCTGTACAAGCTCCTCCCAGGGTCCAACAAGAAGTCTCCTCTACTTTGACAAGCTTCACTCACTTCCCAATGAAGCCAAAAAGGTATGTGATCTCTCCTCTTAACCTCAAATAGGAAGTCTTGATTTCACTAGCATTTACCCTCAAAAGTTCAGCTTCTAACCTCTCTAGCCAGTAACCCAATGCCTCAATTTATAGTGCAATGGAGGTCAGCTACTAGGTCCTCCATCAAAGGGATATAATCCTCCTTCAAAGGCATAGCTCCTCCTAACAAGGGATTAGCTCCTTCTCTTATGGGATGTATGAACCACTTTGGAGCGAACAATCCACGTCAAAAATCCTTCTAGAAACATCTAGAATTAACCCAAAGTGAGTTTTTAAGATAAAACTTGCCCATTTTGACTTTCACAGTGGTACGCACTCTCCCCTTTACATACAGAGCATATAAGTACGCAGGTATCTTGAACAAAAGGTGTGGTCCCGCAGGCAAAAGTGAGAGAAACTGCGGAACCAGAGTTACATTTCTTTTTTGATGTCTTTCTCTCATTTCTAAAGCTTGTTTTGAAGAGCTGAGGTCTGAGACTTGCTTAGGAAGCTGGTATAGGTGGTGATAGACCCATACTGACTGCAAATAATCAAGGTGACGATATTTTTGTGTAACAAGAGGCACCAAAAATATGGCGAGAACTAGTATTGCAACAATAATGCCATAACTCCTGGGCTGCCTACTTTACTCTTATCAACCCGGTAATTTGTAATAAACTTGGAAGCGACGGTGTTGTATGCACAAAATACTAGTTCTTGCTGTAGGTTGTCACTTGGTCAGCTGACACAAGATCACTAGAATCTCAAGCCAACTTCTATGGATTCCAAAAGAATCTCTACATGTGATGAAAGAAAGGAAAGCTTACTATACAGAGGCTACTCTAATTGCAGGAAGGAAAGAGACTGAAATGTAAAGAAAACCTAGCAAACCCTACTTAACCAATTAATCATACTTTTGTAGAAAGCAGTATGAAAACCATGAAATGAATGCCATTACCTACTCAAGGAAGTAAATAACATCTACTTACGCTATTTCTAGAAGTAAATGAGCAAACAATATCTTTTTGTATTTTTATGTGAAATTGACAGGCATGTATTTTATTGTGTGTGAAGGTGGAAGTGAATAGGTGGTGTTGGAGGGCGACTTTGGGCTTTGTGGAGATGTAGGATGGTGTGCACAAGTCCTAGTAGGTCTCAGGTGGTCTTCTGGAGGCTTTTCCCACACTCGGCCTTCAAAGTATAGCCTACAAGAAAATCTACAGGAGGACACAGGGGATCTACAGGAGGTTTGTAGGAGGTCTATAGGAGGATACCGAGAGTAGTTTTGAAGGTTTTGAAGGTGTGAGAGTGGGTGGAAAGGGTAGCTAAAGGTTGGGATGATGTGTTAAGGTGCTTGGGGTTTGCCAAGGATCATTAGGAGAGGGAAGGATGGTCAGGAGAGAGGAAGAAATCCTATGGAAAAAGGCAGAAAACTAAGGCAGATTTGAGGTGAACTTTGGGTGAACTATAGGGCATAGATCAGGGAGAGAATGTGATGGTTGATAGGCTAACCTACTATGAGAAGACACTGGCTGCAACAGAGTTGAGATTCAAACAATGAAATCAAGCAAGCAATGAAACTAAGAACATCAGAAACAAAATTTTGCATCAAGCTAATCTAAATTATGAGTTATGGAAAGAAATGTTGAAAGTGTTATAATGAGAGAAATAATGGAAGAAGACTTATTTCAAAAACAAAAATGAGCATGGTGAAAGAGATCTAAAGTAAAGCATTAACCTTCTAACAAACTGTAACACTAGAAATCGTATGGATAAGGAAAATTTTTGTTTTTATGGTAACAAGAGGGTCCTGCCCTCAGTTCATGGTCCCAAAGGGAGGAAAGGAGGCCAAGTCACTGTTGTTGGTCTTTTGCATCTTCTTTCTACCATTGTTTACACTGCTATAGGAAACAAAAATGGAAACGACCTTCTAAATCACCAAAAGCAACCTATTCTTAAACAAGAAAGAAATTCATCGAACACCAACTAATCCATAAACTGAAGCAAAGCATATAAATACAAACAAGAGGAGCTTGGATGCTTGGATTGGGCCCTAACCCAAGAGCTTCAGCCCTCTGAGGTAACTCAGTGCTAGCTCAAAAATAATCTCATCTTTATTATCAAAATAATAATAGGATTACATGAAACTGTCAACAAAAGTAAGCTTGAAGTTGAGCAGAGCAACGTTGCAACAAAAATTCAACAAAAATTTGACCAACCTCCTAGTGAGACCCTAGGCCTCTCTACTTATACAAATGAAGCTTCCAACAACTTCCTCAAAATCAAGGATGCTTGGCTCCCAAAACACGAGATAAACATAAGTTATCCTCCAAGGCTACTCTAATTGCAGGAAGGAAAGAGACTGAAATGCACAGTAAACTTAGCAAACCGTACTTTACCAACTAATCCTAGTTTTGTAGGGAGCACTATGAAAGCCATGAAATGAATGCCATTGCCTACTCAAGGAAGTAAACAACATCCACTCATGCTATTTCTAGAAGTAAATGAGCAAAAACCATCTTTTTGGATTTTTATGTATTTTTATGTGAAATTGACAGTCATGTATTTTATTGTGTGTGAAGGTGTAAGCGAATAGGTGGTGTTGAAGGGTGAATTTGGGCTTTGTGGGGATGTAGGATAGTGTGGATGGGTCCTAGGAGGTCTTCGTTGGCATTCTGGAGGCTTTTCCCATACTCGGCCTTTAAAAGAAAGCCTATAGGAAAATCTACAGGAGGACACAGGGGGTTTAAAGGAGGTCTACAGGAGGATGCCGAGAGCAGTTTTGAAGGTTTTGAAGGTGTGAGAGTGGGTGGAAAGGGTATCTAAAGGCTGGGATGATGTGTTAAGGTTCTTGGGGTTCATTAAGGATCATTAGGAAAGGGAAGGATGATGGGGAGAGAGGAAGAAATCCTATGGAAAAACATAGAAAACTAAGGTAGATTTGAGGTGAGCTTTGGGTGAAATTTAGGGCATAGATCAGGGAGAGAATGTGATGGCTGATAGGCTAACCTACTGGGAGAAGAGATTGGCTCCAACAGAGCTGAAATTCAAACAATGAAATCAACAAGCAAGGAAACTAAGTATATCAAAAACTGAATTTTGCATCAAGCTAATCTAAATTATGAGCTATGGAAAGAAATGCTAAAAAGTACTATAATGAGAGAAAGCATGGAAGAAGACTTATTTCAAAGACAGAAATGAGCATGGTGAAAGAGATCTAAAGTAAATAATTAACCTTCTAACAGACTGTAACACTATAAATCCTATGGAGAAGGAAAATCTGTGTTTTTGTGGCAACAAGAGGGTCTTGGCCTCAGTTCATGGTCCCAAAGGGAGGAAAGGAGGCCAAGGCACTATTGTTGGCCTTTTGTATCTTCTTTATATATTTTTTTACCCTACTATAGAAAACACAAATGGAAACAATCTTCTAAATCACCAAAATCAACCTATTCTTAACCAAGAAAGAAATTCATCTAACAATAACTAATCCATAAACTGAAACAAAGCATATAAATACAAACAAGAGGAGCTTGGATGCTTGGATTGGACCCTAAACCAAGAGCTTCATCCCTCTGAGGTAACTCAGTGCTAGCTCAAAAAGGAGCTCATATTTATTATCAAAATAATATTAGGATTACATGAAATTGTCAGAAAAAGTAAGCTTGAAGTTGAGTAGAGAAAAGTTGCAACAAAAATTCGACAAACCTCCTAGTGAGACCCTAGGCCTCTCTACTAATAAAAATGAATCATCCAGTAGCTTCCTAAAAATTAGGAAGGCTTGGCTTCCAAAACTTGAGATAAACATATGTTATCCTCCACTTACTCGGCTGCCTCCTAGTGCATTGATTTGGTTGTTTGTGCTCTGAGCTGCATGAAGGATAATTCGAAGTGGGGAGTAATAAATGAGGGGGGTTACCTCCTATAAATTCTCTCCTTTGTCCACTTTGAATTATTTCTACCAATTGTCCATTAAATCTTTGACTTTGTCTTCAAAATTCAACAAAAATCTGCATTAAACACATATTAGACTCCATGACATCATAACCAACCCAACTCACTCTATAAGCATAAATATAATAAAAAAGCATGCAATAAGCTAAGAAAATAGTTGATTAAGCTATGTTAGGAGGCAAAATGAGCCCATATAATTACCCATTTATGGGGCTCATCATCTGTTTCGAAGGAAAAGAAGAATTTATGACACTTTCTTTCGAACGAAGATTAATCAACTATATTCTAACTTTGACTATAGATTGAAAATGAAAAAAAAACATTTAAGAAAAATTAATCAATCAAGTCAAAATAGGGCTAGACAAGGAGATAGAAACTTGTTCTCCGAGCCATGACATTCATCAATCAATCAACAAGTAAACAAGAAGAGAAAAATTGGCAAAAAACACATTCCAAAGGTGGGAATTTGAGATAAGGTGGATCAATGTAGGCCAAAGAGGGACTAACTGCATTGCAGAGCACTGTCTCTCACTCAAGGTTGCTCTATAGAGCACTGTCCCCTGACAAAGCCTACACTTATTTCTGAGAGGCCACTCAAAAGTCATCTCACGTCATTTTTTGACCAATGTTCAATTACAAAGAGCTGAAATATAGTCAATGAATACATGTAAGGTCTACAAGAATGTCCTAGGAGGTGGATAAACTACTAGTGAAGGTGATAGTTCCCTAGTATGGTCGCCAATTTGTATTGGAGAATTTGGTATCTACGGATATATACTAATCCCCTAGATAAGTAGTCGTATCTAGAATAACAATTTAAAGTGTTTTAGTATTTTCCTATAAGAAATAGATAAGATGAGAAGATGAGAAGACCTAATTCTTGTTTCGCTTCCTCTCGTCTCCCTTGTATCGATCCTATCTCTCCTTCCCATACTTAATACTCTTGAGAAGTACCTGTAAACACAACAATAAAGAAAGAATCCATAAAAGCACACAATCTATTGAATATAAGTGAAAGGAATCAGATACAATTCAGACATATAAGCAGTATGAAACAATACAAACATATGGGAAAAAGTTTCAAACACATTATTAAATAGAAGAAGGAATTACAACCATTGGTGTATGATTCAAAGCCAGTCCTCCAGCTTGGATCCCATCCTCATCACATCAAAAGCATGACAAACTTGTAGCATTACAATACTTGCTTCAAAGCCAAATCTCATAGTAACATTATCTCCTTACAATTCAACATAATCCAGTCCCTGATCACTCAGATGAGTGGTCAGTTTATAGGAAGATGAAGGAGGTTTTGTCATAAGTGGTGGCATTGAATGGCCTTCCATACTTAGAATTAGTTCCATGGAGGAAGGGATGAGAGAATAGGATGCACCTTAACTCATTCCTCATCCATTTTCGAGCTCATAGGAGATGATAAGTGAGGGAACCTTCTAGATGACTCCAAAAGATAAGAATATTCCCCAAACCTTATGTGAATTTCGATCAATCTCGCTGAGCATAGGTGAAAGGAAGCTTAAGTGCTCTGCAAAGCACCATGGAAATGGAGTCAACTGCTCTACAGTGCACCCTTTTAAGGGCTTACCTGTGCTGGTCCCTCTAGAGGCTATTTCTGTATGTCTTCAAGTCATGAAACTGTTTGGGAAGGAGGCATTCAAAGGGGTGACTTGTTTAGGGCATGAAGCAACTGAAATTAGGGTTTGATGAGCCCTAAAACACTGATCTGCATGATGGGATTGCTGTGCCTAAATGGATTTGTGATAGATGTATGGATGTGTTATAACTCGAATGTAATTATAACCTATTCATGCTATATGAACTTATATGAAGAATAGGAGCATTGGTTCCATCAAATGATATTCACAAACCACTAATCATGGCGTAATGTAATAACAGTTGTGGCAATTATGGAGAAATTCATATTAGGAAATGATTTTTTTTTAATTTATAATTATTCATCCATGAAAAGAAAAAAAAAGTGATATGATCCGGAGAGTTAGTGGACTTAATAAAATTATTTGTCAAGGATGTGGATTCTTTTAGTCCATTTTTAAAGAATAATGCATGCAGTATTGCATATTGGTAAGTCCGGCTTGCATTTAAGACATGGACATTTCTTGGTTTCTTTTATGATAAATCTGATACCAAAATTAAGCAGTGAAACATTATTAGACTACATGAATTATTAGGTGGTTATGATAAGCAAAAATGAGATGCAAACCATGAGAAATTCTCATATTTTAAATAATAGATTAATCACATATTGAAAGAGTTGTAGTCAGATTGGAGGATTAACTGAGTAGGTATTAAATTCTATCACTATATGAAAATACTTATAACTAACTCATTAATGCCTACTTAATTATCTTCCACAATAAACAAATGGTGAAAAAGGAAGATGATAGATTGGGAAGATCAATACCATAGGATATTATAATTGTGGTGAGAGAGGTGTGATGATGATATGATAATCATCCACTCTTGAATGTTTTACAACATAAGAAACTATGGGTATAGTGCAATTAACAAGCTATAACGGTTAATAATTACTATCATGTGAAAGGTTATGCATAAATTGTAGTTCACTTCTATGTTTTTATCATAACATCTAATGTAAAGATGGTTTTGGAAGAGGGATTACCCTGTTAGGTATTGACCATGAGCCTCTGTAATAAATATGGCCTATTGGTAGGATATGTTTGTATATGGTTTTTGAATGTGTTATGTATTAAGAGATGGTTATATGGAGAATGTTGACTGAGAAAGCTTGTGATCATTTTAAATATTGATATAATTGACATATATCATCATGGTATTAACATCATTGCTAGCCTCAATAGAGGAAGTCCATGTTTGCATCATTGTTTTATGCTTGTATAATACATATACTCATTCATTTTCATGGATTGTTTGGTATATTGTTATCATAAGCTTGGTTAAGGGGTCATCAAGATAAACTTGTTATGGAAAGAATCATGCTAAAATCTACACATAATAATAAGGCATATGAATTTTCCATGTAAACACATGGGTGTACAATATTATAGCCTTATAACAATATTGTAGTTATCATTTGGTTGATGAGAGATGTCAAGAATCCATGGCATGAAAGAATCTTTAGTTTAATGGATTGCTGGAATTATCTTGCAACTCATGATGAATTATGTTCCTGGTCTTGGTTCATTAGGAAAGTTTTTGTATAAATCATTATACAACAACCTTAAAGGTGTGGCTACCCCAATTCCTATAAAAAGGGAGTAATGTGTAGAAGAAAAGAACATGAATGAGAGAATGATCAGGCTGGTAAAGTATACTGCATGCTGGTTAAGTTGTTGAAATATAAAAAGGGAAATAGTAAATCACCCACGATAAATGATTTAAGTATGAAGTATTGATCTAATGATTATTAAATTATGACTTAATAGTCTGCTTAAGATGCAAATATGCATGAATTCATACTATATTACTGATATTAGGTTACAACCACATGAAATCTAAAAATGTTTTACACTTGACAAAGCTTTCTCTGATTATAGAAATGAACCATGCTCACACAAATTCCTTGTTAACTGAGCACAATTGTTTTAATTGCTAGAAAAAGATAAAGGAAAGTTTGGCATGATACTAACATGGTATAAAAACATGTGGACAAATTTTTTGTTGTGTAGGTGATACCATGGGAATGGTATGATGGGCTGTAGCACAGATGGTACTATGTACAGTGGTACATATGGTACCCATATGACTACATATGTTACATGTTTGAAATAGGATATGTATATCAGTGTGTATAATACACAATAAATTTAGGTATGGAGGAAGACATTGGGTATATGTCTAGGATGACAATCGACTGGGTGGTTGCACAGAACAAGGAAAGTAAGAAGTGGTTGAAGGATAAGTCACCATGGTTAATTTTGGCATACATATGATTACGAAGAATATATATATTGTTATGACATTGCAAGCATATCGACGTGGAAAATATGCTAACAGATGTGTTGTATGCAGAGAAATTGCAAGAAGCAGGTGTTCAAAAAATAACACAAAGGATTGGAAGAATGCTATAAGAGAACATGCATTCTTCAGATAAAATGAAAAATGAGCAATAACTATTTTAGTAATATTAAGCAACAGATTATGATATGTATCATAGTTAAAATTATGCATCTTTAAATTCTCACAAATGGTTTGAAAAAAATGTTACAGGTAGCTATGAAAGGAGAACACTCCTTGAGACTGATGTAGCTATGGAAGAGGAGCACTCTTGGTGACCAATCTAGCAATGGAAGAGGAGCACTCCTTGTGGCTGATGTACATTGGAAAAATTACATCAGATGGCATAGCCATGAGAGCAGTTGATTTAGAAACCAACTACCTATGAAAGAGGACATGATGCAGTGATACACCGAGGATGGTGTAAAATTTAAGGGGGGACTATGTAACACCCCTCCCTTGTGTGCTAAATTATTGTAAACCTAAGTTGATGTTAAATGTAGGTGTGATATCCTAACTTGTGTGTTAAATGAATGTAAACCTATGCTGAGGAAAGCTAGGTGATACATAATATGAAAAGCAAACGTGTTATTAAATAAATTAATAAAATAAATCACTTGTAGGGTGGAGCACCAAGAGAGAGGAGATTCTTGTGAAATCCCATTGAGGAATGGGATAGAGATGAATCTTTCATGATACAACTTCTAGATGTGATTCTAGATAAGCTTGGATGGACTGGATATCCATTGGATGGATGGGAGCTAAATATTCATCAGACATAAAATATTTGTTGGAGATAAAGGGAAGATTTTATGAGGAAAATCCTTGTGGGAGATAAAGATGAGCTTTTTCGAAAAAGACCTAGGAAAATGGAAAAATGCATAAAAGCGGGACGTTTTTAATGGAAACTAAATCATGAAAGAGGGTATTAAATACCTAGTGCATTGATCAACTGAGGACAGTTGATCCTTGGCAAGAACCTCGGCTCGCAGGGAATTAGAGGTGATTCATGGTTGGGTGGTGGTGCTCCTCCATCGAAGTGAGGTTTTAGTTGGTGTCATATGCATGGAATGTTTTGTATGATGATTCTTACTTTCTCTCTGTTATGGTTCTAGTTTGTTTATGAGAAGAGTTCTTAAGTTTGTTCGCCATGAGAATGTTTAAGTGAATTACATATGCTTATGTCTTAATATATTTAATGGTGTTTACCTCTAATATGATGAGATTCACTTGCATGGTATGTGTTTTATGGAAATCCTTACTTGTTAGGAGGTTAAATCATTTAACTCGGATACAGTGATGGGTGAATTTATCTATATTATGGAATGACATATTTTCTTATGCATGTTGCATTCTAGCATGAAGTTCGGTGTAGAAGCATATTCAGTGGGTAACAGTTATAGTACCCATTCACGGTTGAATTTGCATGTGACAATTATTCATAAATAGATTACATGTGTTAATGTTTCTCTTATGAGAATGATTTCAATTTTATACATGTGACTCCTTTCACATTCAAGAGTAGATTTAATAGTGGAAACATAGTATGTAGTTGTAAATACTAACTTTGTTTATAAGGAGATCATATATAAATATACCTAGTCATATTGCATTTCATAAAGGAATATAGTATGCTTATAATTTCTTAAATTGGTGATTTCTTATGCAAGAGGAATAGTTGCAGAAATAATGCTTCTAATTGTATGGCCAATGGTTTAATTATCTATGTTTTCCTATCAATAAGACTGCCTCCACTTAGGTTAATTCTAGGTAGTTTGCATGTGAATGAAAGGATGGCCAATAACATATTGACCATGTGTACAAGACTATGATCATGATGTATGGCCATGATAGTTACAGTAAACATAAATTAATATCCATTAATGCTTGCAAGAGTTATTTCAAAGTTTGATGGTTGCATGTCATGATTCATTCCCTTTCTCCAACTTAAGATTAAGCTTAAGGGCTAATCTAAGAGTGTGATATATGGTTCATTATCTTGCAGGTATTGAGTAGCTAATATTTTGAGTATAGTTTCCTGGATGATTATTGTGGATGTATTGATTTGGTTAACTCCACCCGTGAGTCCATTGGAATGAAACTATAAGTAAAAGAAAATTTTAATTAATGGAGCCTAGTAGCTATTTTTCTGGGGTAGGCTTAAAGGGGTATGTTACACATATGGAAATTTCAAGACTAGGAATAGCATAAGTTTATGCACATTGATTTGACATCAAATGTATTTTCCTTTTGGATGAGTTTTATGTTGTTGGTTGAATACTTAGGTGTAGTATATTTGTTTGACAACCTCTAATTGAGGTAAGTGCTTCTATTTTAACATGATTTTTACATGTAGTTTGTTTCTTATGAATTGCACATGTATATGTTTATATGAAATATATGGTTTTGGTAAAAATGTATGTGTACAAAGTTTTATGGAGTTGTTATGAAACTATGGAATGGATTATATAACCTACAAAATTATACTTGAATAATTCAACTTGTAATATTTAAATAACTTAAACTTGGAATAATATATGGGTTGGCATTGATTTTGGTTCAATTAATAGTTTGAATTGTAAGGTGTTAATAATAACAGTTTCTTGTTGGAAGTATAATGTTGCATTAAGTTATAGGCATATATGATTAAGTAATATGATAACTCTATAGAGTAAGCTTTACTGTTAAATAAAGAAATATTGCACCTTGCAACCTGCTCGTAATGGAATAGGATTTTTGGTTAATTTTTGAGTTTCAAGCTATACAAGGAACTAAAAGAACAAGAGTAAAGGGAATTCTTTGTACTAAATGTTTCTAAAATTTATATATATGAAAAGTTGTTAAAATGTTAGTTTTCTTAGTATTGTTACAATTTAATCCATTAATTTCTTTGGATTGTAATTGAAGGAGTGCTTTCTAGAAATATTGTAGCAAAGCAAGAGGCCATTTATTTTGGCATTTTCCATTAACCATGCACAGTTAGACATCTTTTAGGGTCTTATCCTAGCTTTATCCCATTTCTCTAGTTTAATCCATTGGGGGAAAGATTTAAATGATTCAAAGATATGTATGCTACCTCATCATCTTATTAAATTATCTTACTAATGTGATATTATCTTACCATAATAGTGACTTGAAGAAACCATCTTATTTAGAATATAGCCTAGGACAACACCAAATTTTAATGGTTAAACATATGAGTGATGACAATCATTAGATGACTACATATGTAAGTTGGGAGAGGAAGATGGAAATCAGAAAAAAATTGGTAAGATTGTTCAATTGAGATAATATTAGAGGGTGTTGGATCCATTTTGAATGCTTTCTAGTAGCACTTTGTTCTGTAGAGGGACAGGTTTCAAGTGACATTGGATTTTGTTACATAGTGCTTTGTCACACCTCCTTCACTTCCCTATGACATACCCAGAATTTCCCGAAACATGACCATTATGTAGTTTATTCATTCATATATGAAGCTCAAATTCTTCCTAAGACATTGATTAGAAAATTCCTTGAGCTTCCCTTGAAGAAACTAGCTCTAAAACCCTAATTCGAGGATCGTCGCTCTGATGAGGCCAAAAACAACGATCATTGCCTCTTGCACTGTACTTGACCCATGATGGCATTGAACTTTTCACTTATATACCCATGATGATCTCAAAAAGGAAATTTTCCCGAAGATGATGAGAAGCTTTGTCATCTAGAAGCTTCTAGAGTGGCGACCTGGAGCTTGTTTAGCATAGATGAGGTCGAATTCTACGAACTTAGCCTCTTGGTCTTATCCCTATGAGCTACCTCCTTGATATGAGGATATAATCCTATATTTAGAGAGGTCCTAACTTCCTTTCCTAGCATATACATTGATCCTCTCCTATTCCTAAATGGTTGGTCTATTGGCCTATGCCTATTTTCACCCTTATGCTAAGATTGTGCCTATATGCTACACATTTGGCTTGTAGAAGGAGTGCTTGGAGAGCTTAGCTTGGACTTGGATATTTATTCAAGGAGAGCCTATCAACATCAAGGATTGGTTGTATGTTTCCATTTATTTTCTATTAATATACAACTATTGGTTCATTTTCCCTAAATGTTTATGCTCATGTATCATTTATCTTAACATTCCTTGATCGGTTAAGTAGGCTAATTTTGAATATTCTATTTGCATTTTGATACATTGTTGTGTCTTCATATCTTGTGCAAGTGCATAAACATTGTCGGCAGTAGGAATGAGCCCGTGACATAGGTGATTCATGGTCTTCAACAAAGTAGATCGAGATAGCATTAGAATGAGGAAGGCCATCTTCTTCATCTCTCTTTTCAATTGTAACTTAGGAAAGTGTCTGGTAGATTGTCACTTCGGTTGCTAGACCCACTCATTGGGCTAGAGGGATTGTCTCTGTCCATAGAGTGGATTTACCTAGACAACAAAATGTCGACTCCAGTGGGGATACTATGATTCGTTCCATCTAATCCTTCACCTTTTTTTGTGATGAATTTTACCAACTGTCTAATCCTAGACTTGTTTGCTTGTTTGTAACTATTTTCAGTTTCTGGTAATTGCTTGCAATTTCTTGCTTTGTGCTTCTCTTGAATATTTTTTTCTTTTTCTTTATCTATCTAGACCATCATAGTATTTCCCCTAATAGTCATGATGACATCATGGATATGTTGATTAGAGTAGCGATGATCGTTGCTTTTATTTTAATAGGTCTGATGATATTAGAGCTTAAATAAAATTAGGGTTTGTCCTCTTGTTTTCACTATTCTAACTCTCGTCAATGACTTATGAGTGTGATTTTACTATCCTTGTCTTGTTTGACATGTTTGTTTGATTGCAATTGCCTCTTGATTTGGTTTAAGTGTGTTTGGAGCTTGATTTTATTTCTAGGGTTTCTAGGACTTCTAAGTCATCCTTCATTCACTCATTGGTCTTCTCTTTAGAGATCAATTACCCTTGTTCAAAAAGTATTTTTGTGTTTGGAAATATTTTGCAAATCACTTTTGGTTCTTGGGTATTAAGTTGTTTTCATTATTGTCGAATTGAGTAGATGCTTTGAAAGTCACTTTAGTTCCATTTGGAAAGCAATAGATTACAAAATTGTTTGTTTCGATTGAATTGAAAGCAAGTATTTGCTTTGAATTTTGTGTTTTGAAGAGCCAAAGTGAAAGTGTTAATATTTTAAGTAGCTTTTGAAGCATTTGCTGCATTCAAAATCATTAATGTGAAAGAAATTTTCATGATTATTGAGTTCTTTGCATTCTATTTTAATTTTTTTCACTAGATTACATTGATTGCATTAAAGTAAAGAGGAAATCATCATTATATCTTAAGGTAGATCCCTTTAAATTTTTTTTTTGGCATTGCATTTGCTTATGGGATGAAAGATTAGATTTCATGTTTTGTATATAGCATTGGAAAATTGTCATTGGTGCATTGTTGATTGTTTGATGCATGATTTGAGTGTTTCTCTCCCCTAAATAGGTAGCCTTCATTAAATGGTCTAGGCTAGAGACGTGTTCCAGCATCTATAAAACTTAGTAGTTGCCAATTTATCTTGCATTAGATAGCACTAGCACGGACTTGTGCTCCCCGTACCATTAAGTATATAAAGGGAGATCCTCATAGGTTGCAAACATTTATCCATAGGAAGCCGAGTCTCCCACTTTATAAATGTGATACACCAGACACAACATTCGGGGAGATTTCCTGCATGTACGTCAAGTCCTTGGTAGATTTATTTGCTAAGGTGTATATTGTAGTTCACAGTTACTTGGTACTCCTTATTTCCTAGAATTACCTTAGTAGTCATTTTGATCTTTTCTAACTATTTAAATTTGAAAAGATCATCAAGAACTTGTCCTTTAAGCTCACTAAACCTACAAAAGTGACTACAGTCACCTTTTTCATCCTTTTCTCGACTCTTAAAACATGAAAAGGAAAAGTTTTGTTTTAAATTATAAAATTAATTGACTGCGGAACAACATCCTTCTTGTGGAAATAATCCGTAGTAGATCTTAGGTTTATAGTGATGGCAACATTTCCCGAGTCTACCAACCAAGGAAACCCCCTAATGGAAATCCTATTCTTTTTCCTTCTTTCGAAAATACTAGTGCTCCCTATATGTAAACATTGCCCCTTCCTAGATTGACCACTGGTTTGCCAGTTTGGTTATTTTCGACCTTGGTGGTTCTGAGAGTTCAAATTTCTTTTCAACCAAGTTCTCCTCCACCTGAACAACATCAACCTTATGTTGATCCTAATGTTGACCCCTTGCCTTCTTAACTTATTTCTTCACACTGTTCTTCCTCTTCACCTGGTGAAAGTTTCGATTATGGTAACAAGGAGGCTAAGAATAAGAAGAGGAGGAAGAAGAAGAAGAATCCAAATAAGAAAGGGGAAACCAAACAACTATTGTTACCAATGAAATTAATGAAGAAAAATATTCCAACCAACCTCAAAAAGAAAAATTCTGTTGCACGTTATGTAAGGGTGACGACCTTCTTTGGAATTGTCCTAGTATTCCCAAGGTCTTAGAAGTGTGGTCTATAGGTTCACATTGACCCTTATCATTAGCCTCTAGCGAGCATTCTAGTGACAAATCCTCAACTAGTGACAACAAAGCTCATGGGAAAAAGGGAAAAGTCAAATTTCCATGTAACTTGTGTGAAGGTAATCATCCCATTCATCTTTTTCCTCTTGTGGACGAATCTTCCATAGAGCTCAAAAACATTACAACTTCTCAACCTAGTATTTTGACTAGGTATCTAAATATTTACCCTGATTATCACTAGTTGATCCAGTGATTGATCAAAATTCATCTTTGGTCAACCCCACTCTCCCTGAAAGTGAGCCTCATGAGTCCGTTCTCGACCAATCATTGGTTGAGAAAATGGTAGACTTGACTCCACCTTCAATTCACCATATATTTCTAGTAGAGCGGGAAGCTCATACTGCTCAGGTTTTTTTGATTTCTTCAGTGTTGAATGAACTAGAGGTAAATACTCCTGTTTCTGAGGTGCATGAGATAATTTCTCATGTTCCCATCAAGCAAGAGGGAAACTCTCACATTCTTATGACAAACCTCTAAGTATTTGGGTCACTTCTTTTGATTAGAGTTGACTCCCAGGATATCATATGTAGGTTTTAACCCTATACAAAAATTACCTACATACGAATTCTAAAACATACAAAATAAATACACATAAAATACATATACACATAGATTTTCCCCTAGATCCCAAAATTAGAACTACCAACTTGATTTTTCATTATGTTCCTTTCAATGTTACAATACATATTTATACATTCCAAAGCGTCCAATACCATGGACCGAAAACCATCACGTCCAAAACCATGGACTGAAGACCATCGTGTCCAAAACCATGTACGAAAATAATGCAAAAAAACATAGGTAGGTCCGCCCAAACTAATATAGGGTCCAAAAACAAAATTTTCCAGGGCTCTTCCTCGAACCCCATAGAGTGGGGTTACTTGCACCCCTCAAACCCCCTATGAGCCCGCTCCCTACGTAATTGACGAAATGAAGGGGGGGCTTTGGCCCCCTTCTAACCCCTTGGTTAACTATTTCGGCTAGTCATGGAAAGAATATAACACAACCCAACATTCTCCCACTTGTTGTTTTCTTTCCATAGGGGGGCACAGGAGAGCTTAGTCATTTATCCAACCTTCCAACGCCCATTGTTTCTCTAAACCAAGAGAATTTCTTAGAGCTCACAATTTTGTCAATGCATCTGTAGTGTTCTTCAAGGTGTCCACCTTTACCAGAAACACCTTTTTTTCTTCTATCCTATCACTCACAAAGTGATACTGAACATCAATGTGCTTTTTCTTTGAATGATATGAAGGGTTCTTTGCCAAGAAAATTGAACTTTGGTTGTCACAGTATATCCTTATAGCTCCTTGTACTAACCCCATACTTGAACACAATCTCTGTAACCAAACTACTTCTTTTCTTGCATGAATGGCTTCCATGTATTCTGCCTCTGTAGTTGATAGTGCCCCTACAGATTGTTTCTTACTCATCCAACTGACTACACCTCCAAATAGGTTAAACACATACCCACTTGTAGATCTTCTTTGATCCAAATCTCCGGCCCAGTCTGCATCAAGAAAGCCATGAATATACAACACTCTGTCCAAACTTCATCTTCCTTGGTAGCACAAACCATAATCACTAGTGCAACACAAATACCTAAAACCCTACTTCAGTGTTGCCCAGTGCTCCTTCCCTAGTTTTGACATAAACCTGCTCAATACTCACACTGCATGTGCAATGTCTGGTCTACTACAGACCATCACATACATCAAGGTACTGACAACACTTGCATATGGAACACGAGACATGTTCTCTTCCTCTTCTTGTGTCTTGTGACACTATTTAGCAGATAACTTTACACCTACAGGAATAGGAACCTTCACCAGTTTATTATCCTGCATATTAAACCTCTACAATATTGTCTCAACATACTTCCTCTAGTTTAACCAGAGCTTTCTGTTTGCCCAATCTCTTTTAATTTCCATTCCCAAAATATAGTTTGCAGCACCAATATCTTTTATGTCAAATTTGGAGGACAATTGGGTCTTCAAATCCTTGATAATTTCTTTGTCATTTCCAACCAGCAACATATCATCCACATACAAGACCAGATAAATAACACGGTCACCAATTAATTTAAAACACACACAGTGATCTGCTTTGCTTCTGGTGAAGCCAACCATGGCTTTGGACTCACTAGGGAGAGGGTAGCTTTTATGAGGAGGATAAAATAGGGTGCATTGCTTTGAATAGTAATATTATAAATTATAAAATTAGTTTTCTTTTCTTTTGCTTATCCTTCTCCAAAAAAATTTAGAGATATTTCATCACCAAGCTTCACATCGTATAAGATAAAAAGAGTGATAAAAATATCAAATATGAATATTTTTCTATCACATGTCTAAAGGTTCGCTAACTTATAATTTTTTCAAGCTCATAATAAGTTGTTCACCCTTTATCTATTTCAATACTATAATTCCAATTGAGCTTAGGAGGAATATGGATTCCAAAATATTTAAATGAA
>APFE030631723.1:110034-132891 GCA_000404065.3 Pinus taeda | reverse complement strand
GGTTGCTTCATTTAGATCTCCTCTTCCAGATCCCCGTGAAGAAATGATGTTTTCACATCCATCTATTCTACCTCAAAATCAAAAGCAAAAACAATAGATAAATTTAATCTAATAGAAGCTACCTTGGCAACAAGAGAAAAAATATCACCAAAATCAATTCCTGACACCTGGGAATAACCTTTTACTACCAACTGAGATTTGTATTTCTCCACCTTTCCTTCTGCATTTGTCTTCTTCTTGAGCACCCATTTACTGCCAATGGGTTTCCTTCCAGCCGCAACTCCACCAAATCCCAAGCCTCATTTTTGTGCAAAGATTCCATTTCATCAATCATGGCCTCTTTCCAAAGTTTTCCATCCTTTGAATCTACTGCTTCCTTCACAGTTCTGGGATCACCATCAGTAATAGATAAAGAAAAATTTGAACAGAAGTAGATGGACTATACCATTTTGGCTGCCTTCTTTCTCGAACTAATCTTCTCACACCCGGAGTTTGTGGCTCTTCATCTTCTGATTCCTCCTCTGCTGTAGAGTCTAATTCTTCCTCCTTTAGCTCAAAATCTATCTTCTCAGGTTCCTTTGGTTGGACTTCATGTTTAATAAAATCTTTCACCTCTCTGAACACCACATCTCGGCTATACACAACCTTCCTTGTTACTGGGTTCCAAAGCTTATAACCCTTCAAACAATCCTTATACCCAATAAAGATGAACTTTTCATATTTACTATCCAACTTGGTTCTTTTCTCCTTTGGAACATGTACATATGCATCACATCCAAATATCCTCAGATGTCAAACAGAAGGTTTCTTACCTGTCCATACCTCTTGTGGAGTCTTATCTTCCAATGTTGATGAAGGTGACTTGTTGACCAGGTAACATTGCAGTCTCCACCACTTTTTCCCAGAATTCTTGTCCTAACCCGACACCACTGAGCATGCTTCCTTCCCTTTCCATCAATGTCTTGTTCATTCTTTCTATAAATCCATTTTGTTGAGGTGTATATAGAGTAGTCTTCTGTTGTGCTATACCACACCTCTTACAGAATTCTTCAAATTCGTTACTGCAAAACTCTCAACCATTATCTGTCCTCAACACCTTTATCTTCTTCTCTGTCCGCTTTTCCACCAGAGCCTTGAATTCTTTAAACCTGTCAAAGAATTCAGATTTATTCTTAAGGAAATATATCCATGTATTCCTTGAGAAGTCATCTATAAATGATACATAGTACATAGAATTACGCAGTGATGGAACCTTCATATGTTCAAACACATCACTTTGCACAAGCTCTAATATTTGTTTCGCCCTCTTACCATTGGAGGGGAAACTCACTCGATTTTGCTTCCCATATACACAATTTTCACATAAATCAAAATCCAGAGAATTATTACTCATACCTTCTACCATACCTTTACCATGAAGTATTCGAAGGCCCTTCTCTCCAAGATATCCAAGCCTTTGATTCCACAACATGGTCTTCTCTCCAGAGACCACTAGATTTTCTCCTCCACTTTTAGGAACCACATAACTGTTGCACCCATCAATAATAGTGCTACCTTGCAGCTTGTACAGAGTTCCAATCTGAACTCCCCACATCACTACCATTACTCCCAGAACCATTTTGCAGGTATCATTCTCAAACACTGTTTTTACACCTGCATCATCCAACTTTCTTACGGAAATCAGATTTTTGGCCAATGCAGGAATATGCAGAACACTTGGATCTATTCTAACCCTTCCACCTTGCATCTTCAACTTTACTTTTCTGCGACCAATGATTCTAGCCTTCATGTCATCTCCCAAGAAGACATCACCACCATCACATTTCTCATACTCGCAGAACCACTCTCTATGAGGGGTGAAATGAAAGGATGCACCTGAGTCAATCAACCATGCCGCATGATCTACATGTGTACTTGAAGAATCCAAGTACACACCTCCACCCTCATCTGAGGTCGTTTTCACCTTTGCAGAAGGAGCATCATATGATCCCTTTCCTTTATTAGGAGCTTTAGATTTACATTTCCTTTTGTAGTGCCCTTCCTTCCTGCATTTCCAGCACACCACCTTTACAGGTTTTCCTAGATATTCAGGTCTCCCTTTAGATTTAGATCTCCCACTCGATGACTTGTTTTTCTTTCTATTCTGGGACTGTTCTCATACAGACAAGCCATCACCATTTTGGCTCTCCATATTTTTTTGTCTCGTCTCCTCCGTTAGCGAGGATGAGACTATTTCATTAAACTGCAAGATAATTGCATTGCTACCTATTGCAATAACCAGACTATCCCACAAATTTGGTAGAGAATACAACAAACTAATGCACTTATCTTCATCTGAAATTTTAATATCAACGGATAATAACTAACTTATCATAGTATTAAATGCGTAGATGCTTTGTCACCGAGTCTCCATCTTCCATGCTCAGGTTATACATCTTTTTCTGCATGAACAGTGTATTCACCAGAGACTTAGATTGGTACAAAGTCCCTAAGTTGTCCCACAAATCCTTCACCATAGCTTCCCATGATACATTAAGAAATACTGAATCTGAGACACACAATTGTATTGTGCTCTTTTCCTTCTGATCCAACTTCTTCCATTCTTCATTGGACACTCCCGTTGGTTTAGTACCTGGCCCTACGGTGATCCATTGATCTTTATCCACCAACAAATCCTCCAGCTTGAGTTTCCACAACTCAAATCTCTCACCATTAAATTTCTCGATCTCTATCTTTCCACTACTCGCCATCTTATTTCACCACCAGAATCAATCTCGTAGATCTCCCATTGAACAGGGTCTACTACAGGCCCGAGCGAAACCCCTCAGCAACAAAGGTGTATGCTTGAAGCCAAAATAGCTCTGATACCAAATGTAGGTTTTAACTCTGTATAGAAATTACCTGCATACGAATTCTAAAACACAGAAAATAAACAATGTGAGAGCATAACACATAAAACACATATACACAGAGATTTCCCATAGATCCCAAAACCAGGATTTCCAGCTTCATTTTTCATTAGTTCCTTTCAATGTTACAATACATATTTACACACGCCAAATCATCCAATACCATGGATGTAAAACCATCACATCCAAAACCATGGACCGAAGGCCATCACGTCCAAAACCATGTGCAAAAATCATGCACAAAACCATAGGTAGGTCTGCCTAACATAATATTGGGTCCAAAAACAAACTTTTCTGGGGCGCTACCCCAGACCCCATAGAGTGGGGTTACTTTCACCCCTCAAACCCCCTGTGACCCCCTTCGCTAAGCAATCGCCACAACGAAGGGGGGGCTACGCCCCTCTTCTAACCACCCAGTTAACTACGTCGGCTAGTCGTGCAAAGAATATAACACAACCCAAAATCATCTTCCATCTTACGTGCTTTTCCAAATTATAGTAGAGGCTTACCATATGGACGTACGTAGCATAGTTATAGATGAGGGAACATCAGTTAGCATTATATTTAGTCGATAACCCTCTTTCTATTTATGAAGACTCAAAAAAGAGGTTTTATTTAAGTGAATCTTATGCGCCAAATACCATATTTGTAAAAGAGGTATGGTAAATTAATAAAAGTATAAATAAATGAGAGGTATGGTAAACAAATAAAACATTTTTTTATATATACTCCATAAGTCACCTTATATTTACGAACACTCAAAAAATGCATTATATTTAGGTGAAATCTATGGGCAAAATACTATGGGCCAAATACCATGGGCTAGATTATTATTAATACCATGCAAAAAAAAATTATTAACCCTAATATTAGTATTAATAAAAATAAAAATGACACATGGTATTGACCCATGGTATTCACATGGAATGTACCCTATTTAAATGTTGGAATTAAACCAACATAGATCCACCTTTACTCTGGATCTACTAAGCCCCAAGAGGGATCAAATATCGTGATATGAAAACTAGCATAGAGTGAAAAAATATTTGATCCCTATTGGGGCTTGGTGGATCAAGAGTAAAAATGGATGTTGTAATTTAATGTATGTTAAACATTTTAACTTGGTTAAAATAAAAAATAAAATAAAAATCAATTATTAATTTCATTAATTTTTATAAATTACTAATAGTAATTTTTAAGCTCCAGGTTTAATGATAACCCATGGTATTGACCCATGGTAATACCATGGTATTCATGTGAGCATAGAATATTTAAAGGGGAAATTCTATCATCTTAGATCCATCTTAATTTTGCATCTACCAAGTGCTCAGAGGGATAAATAGATTTCATCCCCCTAAGAGTGCTAGATGTGGAGTTAAGATGGATATAGCTTGGTGATTATGATAATGAAGATATTAAATAGACTTAGGAAATTATATTGTAAAAACATCTTAAGGTGAATGGTTAAAGTTACATTTAGTAACTTCACAAGATTTAGTAAAAAATACCAATATCTCCATTAATATTGGTTTTTAACTTTTTCAGATTTAACAAAAAAAAATCAAAACAATGAAACCTTATCACTCTTTCTACATCACCCTCGCAGAAGATTTCTCACCATTTTTCAAACATATTCAATATGATATCTTCATGAAAAAGTTTAGGTACTGATGTTGGATTAGTTGTTTGAAAAATAAGCTGGTTTGTACAACCTTTCATCTTCTGTGCTATTCTTAGTTTGTCCTAATGATCTGTAGGGGTTGGAGAGACTGCACCATATTTTCCTAAAAGGTGGAGATTGTTCATCAAAAAAGAAATTAATATACATGTTACAACGCTGCTAAAAAATGTGAGACCTGTGAGGGTAGTGCATTATGCTAATAAGGAATTTAGATTGGAAGAGACGTAATTAAATTTTATTATTTAATTGAAGATTTCCAATAAAAATAATAATAAATCTAAATTTATATATTCATATATTGATTGGAAGGATTCTCACAATGGTCACTTCTTTCAATTAGATCCCTTCAAGGCCTTTGGGATACCTAATACTTTCTTATATAATATAGTTGGGGCTTGCTACTTGTTGGCATGTTGGGGTAAACAAACTTGAAGTGTTTTTTTTTATCTCATAGTTGAAGCCTATGGAATAAGAAAGAAATTTGATAACTTGAAAAAAGTGGTAGCTTGAGAAAAGTTGTAGAGAAAATTTTAATCTCTCCTACCTTCATAGAGCTCACTATCAATATCAACACCTACAAGAACTTTGTTGTGGAATATTATCAAAACTAATAGAAGGATATGAAAGAGTGTATTGTAAGAACCTTGACAAACACGACTACTGAAACTTGGAACATTGTTTGTAGGAAGAGAAAATTATGTTTCTTTTTTTAAAATATGTATGTTAGTATATTACAGTTTAATGAATATGTTTCCTTATTATCATATATGGTTTCATACTTTAACAAAACATTCGCCAAGACTTCACAATGTTTTATTATTCAGTAAAAGATTTGCCAAGATCTTACAAGATTTTATAATTTAGTGAAAGATTCTCCATCATTGTACAAGATAATATAATTTGGTGAGAGATTCACCAAAAAAATTATATGTACATATTATATTATTGATAAAATCGCCTCCCATTTTTCGTATGTATCATGGGGATTAGCCCATTTATTATACATATAAATTTAGGGATATAAAGCCCTGACAGGGATCACATATTTTTTCACTCTATGCTAGTTTGCATATCACGATATTTGATCCCTCTTGGGGCTTAGTAGATCCAGAGTAAAGATGGATCTATGCTGGTTTAATTTCCCATATAAATAGGCTACATTCCACCTGAATACCATGGGTGATGGATCTATGCGGGTTTAATTCCCCATTTAAATAGGCTACATTCCACGTGAATACCATGGGTCAATACCATGTGCCATTTTTATTTTTATTAATACTAATATTAGCGTTAATAATGTTTTTTTGCATGGTATTAATAATAATCTAGCCCATGGTACCATGGTATTTGACCCATAGTATTTTTCCCATAGGTTTCACCTAAATATAACGCATTTTTTGAGTGTTCTAAATATAAGGTGACTTATGGAGTAAATATAAAAAAATGTTTTATTTGTTTACCATACCTCTCATTTATTTATATTTTTATTAATTTACCATACCTCTTTTACAACTATGGTATTTGGCCCATAAGATTCACTTAAATAAAACTTCTTTTTTGGGCCTTCATAAATGGAAAGAGGGTTATGGACTAAATATAAAAAGAGGTTTTAATTATTTACCATAAGTCTAGTTTATTTATATTTTTATTTATTTACCATACCTTTTGAGTAAGTATGAAAATATGTTTTATTTATTTACCATACCTCCACTTCATTTATATTTTTATTTGTTTACACCCTTGCATGTATATAAGCTGACTTATGGAGTAAATATAAAAAAGGTTTTATTTATTTACCATACATCTCATTTATTTATATTTTTATTAATTTACCATACCTCTTTTATAAATATGGTATTTGGCCCATAGGATTCACTTAAATAAAACCTATTCTTAAAATTAGGGCAAATGGAAGGTTGTAACTCCTAATTTTGAGGGCTAAATTACCTTTTTTATCCTCTCCCTTAAAATAAGGTGGGCTATTTGAGGTGATTTGTAAAAATGTACTATGATACAAAATATTCGCCCACTAAAAATTTAAAATCCCTTAATTTCGCCTAAGGGCGAAAATTCACCCCTAAAATTTTCCATGGAAACCATTCCCACTTTACATCTTTCGATCGTTGTTTTTATTAGCTGACTTATCACAGCTGAGACTTGGTTAGTTCATTCCATTGTTACCATATCTTTGGCCTATCATATGCTTTCACTTGGTTGTTTTACCCTTGCCCGAAGAACATATGTGATGAGTGGTCTCAATAGCCAGCCCCTTGACCTTTACATGTTTTGAGCAGCACCATCATTACCGGAGCCAGTTTCTATCCTTTTATACCACTCGTTCCTCTAGGAGGAGTCATCTTCCAAGCTCTTTTATAACTCTTGAAAGCTGAAAAGATCTCTGAGTACTTGTAATTTCGAACTCGTTAAATTAAATGAATTGACGTCATCTCAGTATATGTTTACCCCTTTTTCGGGTCGAGATTGAATATTTAAGAAAAAGGTACACCTTGGTCCATATAATCAAGAGGTTCTCTCAAATATTGTTTTCTACCTTTTTGAATTCGAGGGACAAATTAGGAAATGGAACATGATGGAGTTTTCATTTTCATCTCTTTTTCAAACTCTCTAAATGTGAAAAAGATATTGAGTTATTCTTATGTCAGACTTGTTAAAATTTTACGATGAAAGACTCGTCATCATGATGAGTTTCTCCTTCCTAGGACTTGTAAAAACTATTAGGGTGGATTCATTCGAAGAATGAACTTAGATTACAAGCATATGATATCACCTTCAAGCTTGTGATAAAAGAAATTGGGGTACTCTCTAGAAATAGTGGTGGGGGGGGATGAAGATGAAACATCCTTTGTATAGGTAGCATGTCACTCTTAAACATGACACTTCTTTGCTTTCATGTAGGGTTTGGGATATCCTCACTCAGTCACTAATCCTCTCGGGTTTGGGTGGTCCATTTATGCCTCTCATTTGACTATTCCATTTTTCATCATGAGCTTTAGTCTTATGTTGTGTCAAATGCTACCACGCTATGGAGTCATGTCGCCAGTGTTTAAGAGAAGTAGTTATTTACCTGTACATTGCCTGACCCATTGTTACAATATTGGATCTTATTCATTTCATTCCACTTTACTCCTTGTTTCGTTTCGATGATGGGTACTCATCATTTCCCTCCTTCGACGGGTCGCTTCCTGTATACTTCAACTCATTATCCTATAAGATGACCTATAAATTCCCTTTTATTATCCTAGAGCTTGCATACCCTAATGGAAAGTTATTCACATCTGAAAATAGGTCTTCATCATTGGCCTTTGATTGGATGATTCCACAAGTTTTTGGCTTCAATTTCATTATCACATCCATGGATTGTACAGTCGTACCTTGAGTTCCATTGTAATTATTGGTGGTTTCTCTTGTACATGTTAATGATCCACATCATTGGTTGGTAATCAAGTGAGTTTCTCGCATGTTCGACTTCAAAACATTTATTTGCATGTTAGAATTCATACTTTGATTGGGGCGGGATGGAGCGCAAGACCTTGAGTCTTCTTTGATATGACTAAGGTTGTGTGGAGTTATATGTTATTCATTATTGTACATATGTTTCTACTATACGAATGGCTGTAACCATACCGTGGGACATTATATTTATGTTGATGCTTCTATATCAGATGGTTGTGACCATACCTTGGATCTTAAATTCACAGATGATCCTTCTCATTTGAATGGTTGCACTGATACCATGGATCCTTTCATATAGTCCTTATCATCTGGATGGTTGTGTCCATACTGTTGATTCATGTCTTGGTATCAAATATGTGTATGCATATGTGTCCTTGATTTGCAAGTCTCCTGACAGTGATTTTCCTCGTCCTTGCAAAATCTTGTAAAGCATATCAACCATCACTCCTCGTTCTGCCTTAATGCTTTAGGGGGCATCTGTTACACAGTACTTTGTCACACCTCCTGCACTTCCCTGTGACAAACCCCGAAGTGCCCAAAACATGACCATTATTAAATGTATTCATTCATATATGGAGGTCAAATTCTTCCTAGGATATTGATGGGAAAAGGCCTTGAGCTTTCCCTAAAGAAAAGAACTCTAAAAATCTAATTTGAAGATGATCGCTCTTATGAGGCTAAAAATAGTGATCGCCTGTTGCACTATACTTGACCTGTGATGGCATCACTTTGTTCACTTATATACCCATGATGATCCCAAAAAGGAAATTTTCCCAAAGAGGATGAGAAGCTTCGTGATCTAGAAGCTTCCAGAGCAGTGAGTTGGAGTTTGTTGGGCATAGATGAGGTTGAATTCTCCCAACTTTACCTCTTGGTCTTATCCCTATGAGCTACCTCCTTGAGATGAGGACCTAATCCTATCTTTGGAGAGGTCCTAACTCCCTTTCCCATCCTATATATTCATCCTCTCCAATTTCCAAATGGTTGGTCTATTGGTCTATGCCTATTTGCACCCTTGTTCTAAGGTTGTGCCTATATGCTACTCATTTGGCTTGGAGAAGGAGTGATTGGAGACGTTAGCTTGGACTTGGATATTCATTTAAGGATAGCATATCAACATCAAGGCTTGGTTGTATGCTTCCCTTTCTTTTCTATTAATATACAACTGCTAGTTCATTTTCCCTAAATGTGTATGCTCATGTATCATTTAGCTTAACATTCCTTCATTAGTTAAGTAGGTTACTTTTGAATATGCTATTTGTATTTGCATACCTCGTTGTGTCTTGATATCTTGTGCAGGGGCATAAGTGAGCAGTAGGAATGAGCCAGTGACGCAAGTGATTCAAGGTCTTCAACGAAGGAGATAGAGGTAGCATCAAAATGAGGAAAGTGTCTTGTAGATTGTCACTTCGTTTGCTAGACCCACTCATTGGGCTAGAGGGATCATCTATGTCCATAGAGAGGATTTACCTAGACAAAAAGTCCCTACTAATGTATAATGTCTATCTTAAATGAGGGCTTAGGTATGTCACGAACATAACTCCCCATTTTTCATAAGATATGAGTCTTTAAGGCATAGATTGTAAATAAAATATTTACGGAAATTTTGACTTAGCCAAATATTTAGGTCCAAGCCTTCGATGTACGACCAAACTTCTTGAACACAAGTGTGAATGTAACCTTAATGTTTCTCTCCCTACCAAGCTTGAGAAATTATGTAGCTGAGGGATAAGAACACCATCCGTAACCTTGTTGAACCAAAAGAAGATCCCTAGGAAGGTATATTTCCTTCAAGAATCCTTAGCAAAATATTGCAAAGGTTCAAAGGATATCTTGGGAAATTTTGAATGTGTTGCATGAAAATTACTTCCATTGTATACAATGAATATGAGATGAAAATAATTTCATGTGATATAGTAGAGCTTGCAATGTTTTCAAGGCCATGTGGCAACACTTAGGCAATCAATATTAGATGAAAATAAATTCATGTGATATAGTAGAGCATAAATTTTTTGAAGGAAATGTTGCTCCACTTAGGTGTATCACAAGGAAATATTTTTTTAAGCAATGTGATGTATCAAGCAATATTTGTGGTGTGATACATTGATCCATCATATTTTTTTTTCTAAATGTGACAAGGATAGTTGGTAAGGAGATAACTCATCATAAATTTGGAATTATTATAGAAAATGAATTGAAGTAGGGGTGGTGAGTTGGAGTGTCATGAAGAGAGTAATTTTCCCGACGATGATGTGTCACACTACAAAATATTTGGTTTTTTTTTTATGTTAACAAACCCAAATATTTCATAGTTATCATAATACCACAGAAGAGAAGAATTGACCGTAAAGAAGATGAGTAGAAGAAACAGAGAAATGGATATAAATAAAATTAATGTGATGTGAGGAAATTTTGGACCACATGAGATTGCAACAAGAAAATACTGTTGTGGCAATCAATAAGTGAAAAATATATAAATAAAGGATGTGATAATGGAGGTTGTGAAGAAGGGGGAGAATAAGAGAAGCAAGGAAAGATAGAATGGGGAAGATATGGATAGATGAGACAAGTGAAGGAAGAAAAGAATAAAGATTCCTAAGAAAAAATAAAAATGTTTCATGTTATGCAACATATCACATGATAAAAATCTTCATGTGACATGTTGAAAAATTAAAAAGTAGACAACGAAAGATCTAGTTTCTTCTTGGACTCCAAAATAATAAATTGTTAAACAAAAACAAGGCCTAATGACATGTGACGAAAATATGTGCATAGATTAGTCTAAAATACCAAATTCATTTTAACATTGAACATTCATTAAATTAGAAAAATAATATTAGAAGAAGGAAAGTTATGCAAAGTTATAAGGTCCATAGAGAAATAATGTATCAAATGAGATATAGAACTTTAAAGTAGTGGAAATAACAATATATAATATGGAAGCACCAGACCAAAGCTACATGACACACTATATCATTTTGACTCTCCAAAAGGTTATTTTGACATATTGGATACTCCTCTATGGAAGAACTCAGTCAAATATATCATATCCACTTAAAATTCAATGGACTTAACAATTGTCATGATTTTAAGATTGGTAGGATTGAAACATTCTCATTGAATTCTATCATGTATGATGGTATGGGGCTGGCATTTAATCAAGACCGTGAAGTTTTTTATGTATCTTCAATGTTGGTGGTATTGATTTTAGAACTCCTTTTCTATGGCCTTAACAAAAATCCACCCATCACTCAAATCAAAATAATTGGCTACACATGTTAATCTGTTTCTACCATATTATAAGGTTGAGGAGATGAACTCTTCTTAAACTAAAATCATTGGTTAGACATGATAATATTTTTCAACTTATACCATATTATAATGTTGAGGAATTTGATTTTGAAGTTCTAGTAGTGGTGAATAGTTGATGAAGTTGATGAGTGATCATGTTTATTAGTGATTTCTGGTAGGCTAGTGGTTGCATTGTTTTTGGGCTCTAGAGACCATTTAGAGCCTCACTCATTATGTATTTTTTTGTTGATATGTATTGTTCTCAGTGCCATTTTGATATATTCACCCTTACATGTCACATAGATGAGAGAAAATTGCATATCTGTCTCTAATGTCTTCGAATCATGGTTTGAAACATTAAAAATAATTTCTTTCATTATAGATTAATTATTTTTATTCATTTTTTCAAATCCAGTTCATTGAATCTTATTAGACCCGATTTTGGTTCAAAAATTGATCAGATAGTTGGTCTGGTTCAAAACCTAGTTCTATTTTTTAAAACTATGCACAGATATAGGGATGAATCTCTATGAATTCAATACAAATCTTTGAATTTGGTTGAATTCACTAATTTTTTGACTTTATGGTTGACATTCAGTGAACCTTGTGACATAGCCTAGAATTTGTGCCATGTTCATAATCATTGCAAGCATTCTAACTTGTCACTTTGTTAGGAAAATATGTTGAATAACTAGATAAAACTTACACTTATTTTAGTGAACCCTAAATTTTTGTTTTATTGGCTTCCTATTATCAGGACATGTCTACTACACCTTGCCCTATGTGGGAGAGACTAAAAGCAATGACATTCAAGTTGGATTTGTTTGGCTAGTAGGTTGTGTGTGGAGGGTATCTTTTCCACAAAAGACACCTAGTACATGTGCTTGGCCCTGAATTCTAATATGTGTGGTGGCACACCCACACGCATGAGCACAATCATAAGTGTGTGTTGTTGCTAAGACTTGAACCATGGTGAGGGTCATATGCAGTGCCCCACTTAGACTGATCTCACATACCACCATATTGACAGAACCCACTTATGGAATAGAAGGGGTGAAATTATGTGTTTAGGTAGCTTCAAGCTTAGTGCAATTGTGTATAAAGGTAAACTGTGTAGCATTATAAAATCGCCCTTTGATTATAGAAAAAAGTTGACTATGGTAAAGGCAGAAGAAACACTGCTCATAAAAGAATACAAATAACTATCATTTATAAATTTAGCTTGAAGTTACTTACTAAAGGCCATCCTTCATTCACTAGTAAGTAAAAGTTAAAACCATTATAGGTAAATTACCATTTGGCAGTCAAATTCAATAAATTGTTCTCAAATATATCCCTTATAGTGGATTTGAGGCACTGTAAAAGTTGGGAGATTGTGAATAAGGGGTTGGGATCCAAGAAAAGTCCATAATCACTAAGGTACACATGAGGCTTTTAAGTCTCCTTTCAGATATGAATGCAACACATGATGTCTTTTAGGGTTTCTTTAACTGATTAGAGCCCTCCCTTTTTTTCATTAAAGAAAGCTTATATGTTTGTGGAATATTACATAAATTATTGAGAGATATTTTATTTGTGGTTTTTATTTAAATCTGTGGGGATTACAATACCCAACTCATGAGTGGGAGCACTTTGGGTTAGAGCCTTGTTTTCTATCAACTAAAATCCACCTGTAATGTTAGCATGTATGTGTTTGGAGTTCAAATTGTGAGAATCATCTTCTCTTGTGTGGCATTCAGGTTTGCTACAATGGTATCTCTGGGGATAGAACTGATGTCAAGGAAAAATTTAAGGAAGCCATCAAATTTTAATTTATGAAAAATAAATATAGGAACAAGGCATAAAATAAATTAGAATATTACTTCTTGGTGAGAATGTATAATGATAAATATTAATGCATTGGAGATTTAATGGATTCAGAATTGTTTCTATAGTAGTTATAGTTCGATTACCGTTTAAATCTATTACATCCAACCTAAAATTGGCAAGCCACTCAAAGAGTATTTCATCATCTTGTTCATTATTTGTTCCCATCAAACATAAAATGTGATGTATTCTTTAAATTAGTATTTATTTATTTTTGTGGTAAATTTGTAGTGACCTAGGGTAATTTTTGTTCCTTCCTAGGGCTTTAATTATACGGTTTTCAATAGAAATCCAATAGATCTTTTCATAACAACATATATCGCTTTACAAACAACAAATATTCGAGTCAATGGTAATACGATCTCTCGATGGTACAATACAAAAAATTAACTTGTTAAACAACAAACAATTGTTCCAATAGATCGGTACAGGTTATGCAGACTGTAGAACATTACAATTCCACCAGTAATATATATATATATATATATATATATATATATATATATATTATATATATATATATATATAGATATAGATATATATATATATATATATATATATTACTGGTGGAATTGTAATGTTCTACAGTCTGCATAACCTGTACCGATCTATGTAATTCTGTGTGGAAAGTGAAACTAGTTTAGGATCACTTTGAAAATGTATTCTTGCTTCACTAAAGCCTCACGAAATATTTCACCAAATCTCAACAATTCACAATTTGCCTTAGGGAATTTCATTGAGTTCCACATAAACCGATAAAGTTGGTTGAATTTTCCTTCGGGATATCAAAAAAACCTTGTATCAAAGATATATTCAACCATAACTCATAAGTTGACTGAATAACCTCAGAATGGGAACATAAAACCCTCATAATAGGGTTCCAATGCTCAACCAAAGTGCCTCAGGGGAGATGACGAGTCTACTTTAGGGGGGCTTATTTCATTACATTGCAGCAAATTTTGGCCCTACGGCTCATGCAGCCCACACATGTTTTCGAGTGGCCTCACAATGCCGAACTCTACTTCAAGGAGGCTGAAGTGTCTCATTATTTCTTCCTAGAAATGTTAGGATGCTCTCCGCAATTCTACTACCCAAAATCTGTCTTTCGCAGAGGGGAAAGCACCTAAAAAATAATACTGAACAATCCAACAGATTTGAGTTCTAGTACATGGTTGGCCACCAAATTCAATGTCTCTAGATAGATAGATTCCCTACTTTTTCCAAAATAGAATAGAACAAAGATAGGAGTAGGTTCACTAACTAGGGTGGAATCTTTCACGGGGTCTACCAAGTTTTCGCAACCAAATTTCTACCAAGTGGTTCCATGAGAATGGTAAAAAGGAATAGGGAGAGAAGGAAACCTTGCCAAGGTCCTCTAGAGGCCTTGAATAAATTAGTGGGACCCTCATTGATGAGAAGAACAAAGGAGGAAAGAGAGAAGAAATGTTACTCCCATTTGACCAACTGGGTTGAGAAACTAGTTTAAGTAGAATTTCTTGAAGAATTTCCCATCTAATCTTATTGTAGACTTTAGCTAGATCAAGCTTGATAACATTGCATCCTCCTTGTATTTAGAGAGTGGATGACTTCTTGGACTATCACAAAGAAATTAGAGATTTTGTGTCCTGGCAAATCTCCTTGTTCACTTGAAATCAATATAGGTAACTGAGTCTTAAATATCAAAGAGATAACGCTGGTTATAATATTATATGTATAATTTTATAAGGATATTGGCCTGAAGCTATTAAAACTCGAAGCTCATTCTGATGGGATTTTTTTTGTTAGAAAATTTTTCTTTAAGGCTTCGAGCATAACCCTTGATTTCTTTGATTCTTCAACCGCTTCTAGGAAGTCTATCTTAATGATCTCCCATGCCATATGGAAAAAGTTAGTAGGTAACCCATAGACACCATGCCCTTGAATGCAATTAAGCAAGTTATCAATGGCCTTCTTGGAGACCATGCTTGAGAAAATTTGAGAATTACGTCTTTTCTGCTTCAAACCTTTTTCCATGCTTTGAAATGATTTTTTTAAAGTAATTTAGTGCTTCCATATAGAGATTATTGTGCCTTTCCATTTCATTATGTCTATAGTGCTTGTTGTCTTTTTATAGATGCGTTTAATTGATCTTCAACCAACACAGGATTATGAAAGAATATAAGTTTAGGGTCCACTACTTGAATCCAATGAACTCTATATTTATGGCACAAGAAAAATTCCTGCTTTTTTAAAGTTCTCTTCTACCTTAGCTATTGGTTGAACTTCCTTATTGTTAAAATCTAGAGATAGATCACTATTTCAATAGATGCTTGAAGGGTTTTCATTCCTATATCCAAGAATTCCTTCTCTTTCAAAAATCTAATTATAATATCACTATTTCAAGAGACGATTGAAGGGTTCTCATTCATAGATTCAATGATTTATTCTCTTTTAAGAGTATTATGAGAGATCTCCTAGTTCAAAACTATTAGTTTGGATTTTGAAATGTTGGAGTTTATTTTATATGATAAACATTTTGGATTTCTCCAAGTGATAATCTTGCCACAAATTCTAAACTTTAATAAGGAAATCAGAGTGAGAGGGCCACATAAGCTCTAATTTCAAGGGGTTGTTGTGTTGTTTGTCGTCATTTTCTATGATTAGAGAGATCACCCAAAGATCTAAGAGGGATTAACTAGCTAATGTTTTGAGAGGGTTCCTCTATGGATGAGATAATCTAACTCACAATCACCCTCTATAAAGTATTTGTTATGAATAAATACATGTAATATTTTCATAACAAAACCTTTCCCATTTATCTATTTATTCCAAGTGAAATATCCATTTATATGGGTAATGTCAAAGTGGGAATTCTTTTGATAAAATCATACAAAATTGAAGTTGGATTACCATATAGGATATAACCAACCTTTCTTCTCATGCACCCCTAGAATTATTTTCAACTCCCCACCAAAACTTCATCGTAATTTATTCAATAATTTCTCTCTCGAGATAACATATTCTAGCAATTAGGCTTGAGGATTGTTAAAACAGGACCATAAAACCATAAACATTAATGAGGTAGAAATCTTATTCCTATGTTTTGAAGGTCACCTTAAGGTTATCCAGAATATGGCTTTGTTAACATCGAGAACATATAATGTTTCCAAGGTCATCCATGTAGCTATCCCTCCACTTTGATCATTGGCCCTTATAGATATTTCTTCAACATTCTTTTATATTAGCATTTTTGTGTCTTCCATCTTGCTTTCATCAATCTTGGATTCTTGAATGAATATGATGTCTACTTTTTCTAAGACGATCTTCCTATTAACTAACCTTTGTTTAACCTTTGGACCCATTCCTCTTACATTTCATGATAGCATTTTCATGAGGATGTAGAGGACTAGCCATTGGCTTTTCATTTATTATAAATGACATAGTCATAGATGATCATTGAACAATAACAATTTTGTTTCGTGAAACCAACCTTTGGAACCATCTTTAGTGGTCTCTATAAATGAAGCTCTCTACCTAGGAGAAGTGAACTTTCTTTAGTGATAATGTCAAAGAATCCCCTTTTATTACTTAAAAAGAAAGGATGATATTTAAAGTTTATAAGGGCTCAGATTTAAGAGATATATTAGGATAATGTTCAACGATCTAGATAGTCTACAAATTACGGCTTTAAAAGGTAATAATTAGTGTAATTTTTTATTAGGATATCTACTTTTGTGATTTAAAATTTGCAATAAAGATGAAAATGATGAGTATTATTATTTACTCACATATATAGTAAGGGTGCTTCAAAAGTTATTTCACAACTTAAACCTCTGGAAATATCACCATGACCCATGAAAGAATATAAGATTTTAAATATTAAGTATCTAAGTTGGAAGATTGGTTGGGACATGTTAGGTCCTATGTCTAGGAATCTTGGTCATGTTAGTCTTTCTATTTATCTAAAGCCAATTTGTAAATATTAGTCATGATGAATTGACTATTATATTTTAAAGAGGTCTAGGTTTAAATTAAGTGTCATGTAAAGGTGTCTATTTTTCTAAGAGTCCAATGTCTAGAGTCATGTGTTTTCCTTATTAAAGGGTAATCATAGGAAGTCTTTGGTTACCTTGGAAAAAGTACAAGAAACATGTTTTATAAATCCTTGGTTATTGTGAGTTGGTCACCATTCTAAGTCATTGTTAGTAGGTCACCTAAGTCTAGAGTCTATGTCTACATCAAAATAAATCATGAAATTATCTTGACATAGACTTAGAGGCTCTTTGGTATTAGTTTGAAAGTCATTTCGAAAGGACGACTCATTATCTCAGTAGGGAATAATGGTTAGAACGACAATACTTCATTTTCCCAATGGGATGCACTTTTTAGAAAGCATTGCACATTCATGTTTTTCTTTCTAAATCATGATCATCTCCTTCATTTCCATTCTATGCCATTCCACGTGAGAATTTGAAGTTGCATCTTCATACCATATCATTCGTCTCTTCATCATCTACATAAAAAAGATCGAGTTGCTCATTTCATTAGCTTTGAATGGGAGGCAAGGGTATTGTAAATCCACACAATGCTACCATTCTCGCATACCGATGGTTAAGTCTCTTTCACAAGTCCAAATCCAAGTTTATCCTTGTCCCTTAATGTTGAATGAATACTCAATTGCATGTATGAACTAGCCAAAAATCATAGAAACCCTCCATGAGAAAAAAAAAACTCATCTCCGTTGTGTTTTTGGCTGTGGAAATGAATGTTTAGTATTTTTTATGAGGAAAGGATTGAAAGGGGTATTTGTTATCACCAAAAATTTATCATCTAGCCATAATTTACTAGGTGGACTAGAGCACACCATGTAGGGCCATTTTTACCATAATAAATTTATTTTTTCTATTTAAGACTAACCTAAGTACCCATGGGGGATTTGAACCGGTGACCTATCGCAAGGAGTGCCTTAACAGCGCACCCATTCACGTCAATCCAAAGCCCCGTGGGCTTTTACCATAGTAAAATTGCTTTCACTGTAAGAAATTAATTAATAAACCACATTTGTTAAATCATTCCTAATTAAACCCATGAAGAATAATTAAATAAATCACTATTTATTTAATTATCTTCTAGAAATAATTAATCAAACCATTGTTTAACTAATATTCCTTGTCATATTTGACCCAGTTGTGAGAAATAAATACATAAATCATTAATTATCTTATTTTTTTCCATGAATAATTAATTAATCACTAATTTGTTGTTATTCCTTGTCAAGTTTGACTAAATCCCCTAGGAATACTTAAATAAATCATTGTTTGTTTATTATTCCTTAACCATATTTCTTAAGATGATAAATATATCATTTATTTATTTATTATTTCTAAATAAAAGTTCAGACACTTTTTCCCTCCAACCAAATATAATAAAATATTCCAAATGATTAATTATAGAATTTGGTTAATAATATTTTATTGTTTCCCATTACTCAAGAATAACCTAATATTTTGTTATAGATTGAAGGGCTTTACATTCATTCTTCATTTTTTATTATTCTCATTATTGCACTCATTGTTGTAACTCTAATTATTGTCACTGTCACACACCATCTTTCTTTTCCATTTGAGTTCTCATTGAGCTCAAACATTTTGTTTGCTAGGTTTTACACATTATAGAGGAGAGAGACTCTACAAAAGATGAAGACATTAAGGATAGCGAAGAACCCGTCCCATAGAGGGGGACTGGTAACAATATTTGTTCCCTTCATAGGTGTTGTTTAATAAAATATGTTATTTATATATCTCATTTCCATTGCATTATTGGGGTTACTTACACTTATTTTCTTATTCCATTTTGTTGCTTAACTATTTTTGTTTCATAGATCGGGGATTTGGCAGGTTTTGTTTCTATCATTTGATGCAGATCCACATTGTTTAACAACCATTTTTACTGTTAGGGTTGTTTTTCATCCACAACCTAAAGTGGTTTCTTTTCGTACACCTTCGAGAAGAGTACCACACAACAAATTGGCAACTCCACTACGTTTTTAATTATGATTCAGAAACCTAGGTGACCTTAGGTTTTCAGCTCAGGATGTTTCTCTTTTAGTGTCTTAATGTTGTTTACTAGCATTCTAACCCTAGATCAGTCAAATTTCTAACTTCTGCAAGTTTTCTGGTTAAACATAGTTACCGATCAAACTAGAAAGTGAACTGGTACCCGCTTTTTTGAGGTACCAAAAAAACACCCAATTTTGAGAAGTGGTGATGCCAGAATACACACTTTTTTTAGCATATTTTTGGCCCTTTAAATTTTCTTATGTATCAAGTATGAACATTTTTTTGGATGTTAGTGATTTTCATGCTGATTTTGAAAAGTGTTGATGCAACATCAACCCCTTTTTTTTAGAGGGTTGATTTTTTACACTTAAGTATTTCTAATGCCTTCTCCTTCCCATAAGATTTATTTTTAAGTGTATTTTTTTTGTAATGAAATGTTCATTTTTCCATGTAGTTAAAAAAATAAAAAAAAATGATCAATAGTTTAATGTTACTATTTCCTATGTGTTTATGTAATCTTAATTAATATTTCATTGGGCATCAAAAAATTGTCACTAAAACACAATAATTTTAAACATTTGACAAAAAAATACATTTTTTATACAAAATATAATGAAAAAAATACACATTTTCAGAATTTTTGTCAAAAGTGACATGTCAAATAAACAATTTTTATGGGAAAATCTTAACAAAACAATTTAAAAAAAAAAATAGAATTTTTTTATTATCAATTTTATGTTAAAAAATAATAGTAATCATATGGTTTTTACAAAAAATAAATGATTCACATAGAAATTAAAGTGAAAATAAGATAATACAAATATTGATCATATAATAACAATAATCAAAAGTTCATTCTTCTCATAAAATCTCAAAGGAAAAACATTACAAGTAAAACTAATGAAGATCTCTCAAAATTGAGTTTGATTTGCAATCATAACTTAAATGTCATCAACAATATCATATAATCCATGTTCATTATCTTCTGCAGCTTCATTATTTTCTTCTTCCACAATATTTCCTGCTTGAGTTTCCTCATTTTTCTCGTTTAATGGATCTTTCATGTCTGCAAATCTCCCAAAGTGTCCTTTTCCAATCATTCCATATAATGGTGGTTGAGGTTCCTTTGTCTTTTTTGCCACACGTGATTCATTAAAATATCCCTTCCTCAAACAAACTTCTTGCATTTCATCTCGAAGAATTTTAAGAGTATTGATTCTTTGCTGAATAAAATTGCATTGTAGAGTGTCTCTTTCAATCAGAATGCAATTTCTTCATTTTTGTAGGAAACATGCTAGCGTTGTACCTAATCATCAAGCACAAAAACAATAACTAAGTAAATTAGTATAAACACATAAAAACAAAAAACAAAAAATATTAAAATTTAATTTTATATAATAAACTTACCTGAATCTGAAAATAAATCTAAAACCCAATCTCCTTCATTTGAACATAAATCTATAAGATAGTTAATAAATGTTTTTGGTTTTTAATAAATGTTAACTATCTCTACTTTTGCATATTTATCCTCATATGTTAACTTTTTTACGACAGCATCATGAACCACTACTTGGCTATGACTCTTTCCATCTACTTGGTTCAAAAGAATCGACTTATAGTTATCATCTCTTCCCCAACATTCAACATGGATGAACTCACAATCACTTGTAATTGGTTGATCTCTAGAAGAAATAAGATTTGAATTTTTCCTATCACACGACAATCCACTTGTACATAAAAAATAATTACGTTAATCAAACATACAATTTCAATTTCTTACCATGTAAGTTGCATCCTTGAGTGTCATTTTCCCTTGAAGCTTGTTAATAACATTGCAAATTGTGTGTCTGAATAAAATGTCACAAATCTCCAAAGTGGTGATGTTGTGACTTCTTGAAAGCCCGTAACCACTTTATTAAAAGCTTGGTTAGCCTAAGGCTCACTATCATATTCAATTTTTGGGAAATTGAAACCATGAGGAATGTCTGCAATAACTAGGACATATTTCCTTTTACGTATGAGTTTCGTAATGTCTTCACAGTCACGTTGTATTATTTGATATTAGATAGTCTCCATCTCATTCGAAATGAAATGAGTAAGAGTAGGATCAAGTTAAAAATTCCTAAGACACTACTTTTTTAGCGTTTCCAACTTAATTTTTTCAATGAAATTGTTGAAAGTATTTGGTATTGTATTCACATCCTTCTTCGACATATTTAATGAAATAAATAAATATATTATAAGTAATATAATGAAATAAAAAATCATATGAATAAAATGAATGTAAAAATCAACATACCTTTTTGAATGCAAGATAAAGATATTTAAGTGTTGCTGTAGAACTTGATTCTGGGTAGTTGAGTACTAAATCATTCCAACTCTCTTCATTCAACATTTTAACCATATGTTCTTGTATTTTCATATAAATCTTATGAATTAATAAATAAAGTAAAAAATGTTAATATAGTGATATGTATAACAAATAATACCAACAACAATATGTTGTATTTAAAAGAAAATTATAATCCAAGAAAAAGTAAAAGTAATTCAACAAACTTACTTTTCGAATTCTGAGCACATTTCCTCCAATGACAATTCACCTCACTTCACATGACATAATATTGACTTGGCTAGTTTTTCATGTTTGACACCTTGCATTGTTCTCCAAGGTGTGATAGTCATATCATCTTGAAGTTTCTTCATTTCAGAACTTGTCTTATTGTTGGTACATATTATGGGTTTAGACCTTTTAACCTTCTGAATTTTTATACCAATATTCTCCCACAATTCGTAAATGTCATCAATCAATTTTGAGATCTCCCCTGTTCTAAATGCCAACTGGAAAATGTTATATATGCCTCTGAATAGTTTTGAATTTATTTTGCCACCTTTTGATTGGATTCTATCCTCAATTTGATAACCTATTTCCATACAACATTCCTCCTGAAAGATTAAACTGACATTAATTTTATCCCCACCACATTTTTCTAAAAATTCATTATGAATAAATCTGACCCTTTAAAGGAAAGTCATAGACATTCTATACTCATTGTTTGCATTATGATCCCATGCCAATAACTTTGCCTTTGTTTCTGTTAAACCAACATAGATGATGCATTTCAATATTTCAAAAAGATTGTTTCCAGGACATTCCTCGATCAATTGTCTTATGGCCTATGTTGAATGGCTCCCTCCAAGTACATAATATCTGTAGCCAAAACAGGTGTCCTATCAAATGCCTCCTTATTGGGAACTTGATTTGGATCAACAAGAACCACATAAGCCACCACATGTGTGTATGGATTGTACCTGAGCAATGTTTTCAAATTATGGACATGTAGATGATGTGCCTTTCTAATTTGATATTGAGATTGTTTTTCATCTGACCTCTAGAATTAGTTGACATTAAGCTCAAATATTTTTCCACCATTAATTAATTTATTCTTCCTCAAGTGATTCCGAATGGCATTTTGTTTTGTTTTCATAATGCCATCCTCTAAATTAACACCTCGTGTTATGATTTATTTGCTGCCTTCAGAACTTTCACTTTGTTCTTGATTGTTGCTTATGATTTTATGATTTTAACCGATATTAAATA